>AP028435.1:9187847-9263892 GCA_036509395.1 Antheraea yamamai | reverse complement strand
AGGCTTGAGCCACTGCCGAGGGGGGCCTAGTCTGGTTAGGAATAATCTAAAGCTCGTAGATTAAAGATTCCGTTTCCAAATCATGTATCATTGCTCATAAATAGTTTTTCAGAGAGTTTCAGTATTTAAAGCCTACCGAAATTATATGCAACAACCAAAGATACGAAGTTATATACAAATTACAAATGACAGTAAGTATCTATATACTCACACAATACGCTCACACACTCGACTTGAGGCAATTAAAGGTATGCCAATCTATAATCAGAGTCATTTCACTCGATTCAAAGAACAAATATCCAAGAATCGAGTGCACGAATCGATTGTAACGACTATGTCGATTGCGGGTTAATAAATTGTTTACGTTGCTCGTTCAGCGATCATTAAGAATATGGTTTTAGTGCGCGACCACACACGAGTAACAGACGTCGATGAAGCCATGCACTGATTTGATTGCAGGATATCATATTTATGTCGGTGCTAATATCATATTCTCCTCTTTTGTGACAAATATAGACTTCCTTCTACGAAACAATGTTATTTTCTACAGTAAATTCTTTTAAATCTGTACATATAATAAGAATGATAAATCTAACGTGTCTGTACTTTTTCGATTTTCGTGAAAGAAATGATTGCAGGTGTCTTGGAATACGTAATAAAATACATTTCAATTATTTTTAGAAATGTTTCTTTGCCTGTTTGTATAAAAACGCTTCACTGCTAAAGTACTGAGTTCACATACAAACCTCACCAAGAAATTCATAAAGCATAACCTCGAGAGTAACTTAGTCTTTTTTCATTAAAATTGGTCGACTCTATCAAAGGTTATTATAATTTGAATGACGGCTCCAGGTAAGTACGTGGGAAAAGGAGTTATTTATCGAGAAAGGAGCATAAGTTATATATCATCACGCTAAGACTAATAGGATCGGAGCACCAATGAAGAATGTTTCAAAATTGGGTTCTTTTTCCTTTTGAGAGCTTCCGCTGCGTGTTAGCGTTAGTCCAAAGTAACTATGCCACGCGGACGAAATCGCTGTTCCTAACTAAAATTATAAATGAGCCTTCGAATTCGTTTGTTTGTTAAGATTTCACATCTTAACTATTCAACCGATTATAATATAATTTTACATATATTGCCTGGAGTACAGTAAAGGACATAGGGTACCTTTCATCAAGGAAAAACTACTGCTCCTGAGGGTTAGGACAAATCCAAATTAAAGCGAGCGCAGTCGCGCGAAAAAGCTAGTATTATGTAATTTATAAATAGCTTAATTTTTTCAAGTGTACCAATCATTTCCTAGCTGACAAGAATAAAGTTAGATATTGCTCATGTGCGTGTCTAAATAAAGACCTGTGTTAGACAATTAAATCTATTCACATTAAGCTTTTGCTATATTTTTAATATATCGAACACACAATTAAATAATATATTAAACAAAATGATAAATTTAAACATATAAATAGAGTTAAAGGGGCTGTTGTTTGTCTGAGCTAATTTTCGATACAGATGAATCGATTTTGACGTGACTTGTACACACAGATAGAGGACTAGTAATAATAAAATCCAGTAGATAATAACACTTAGTAGGTAAGAAGCTTGTTCCACGACAGCGAATAATTAAATAAAATGTAATAACAACTTAAACTATTAGGTTTGTTAATAAACAATACATTCTGTTAAATTACGTTCGCTATGTAAATATTGAATCGTATATAAAACGGAAAATCACTGACCAAATTATAAGCAGATTCACCGTATGTATACTTTAATATAGTACGAAATCTTTTAAGTTAAATGTGTGTTTTACATAAGAAAATATAAAAATGATATCAATAAAATATTGAAATAAATATTTACGTTATACTCAAATGTTCACTTCATGATTAATGTCTTAAAGTATCTAAACATTCATAAAAATGACTTCCAAATATCATTATATGTTAACGATCCGTTCGTGAAAGATGATTCCGTTCATTCTCTCATTCAGTAGTAACAAACACACGTTTTATGCTGTAAACTGGAGTCGGTTTATCGGCTTATTGCTTTTTATCGTGAATTCATTTGCTTGTTTATCTTGTCCGACGTTTTATTGCCAAGACTCTATTACGGATGCTAAATGTTTATTTGAAATACTTCAAACTCATCAGTATTAAGCGGTATTGGCATTAGTTAGTACACAAACGATATTTGAATTTAATAAAATTGTAGCTTCTGATCTCCGTTACTGTTTTTTTTTATTTGTTTGATATGAACTTTTCAGTTAGATTTTCTTGAACGGATGCAATAGCTATTTACAATTTAAAACAATCACATTATGCTCCACCCTTGTTTCAAAGGTAGAAACTTAATTATGTGTAATAAAAGAAAGGGTTAACGGGACGTAACATTGTAGTTTGACTGTACTTACCTTTAGGGCTTATTTGCAATCAATAACTATAGGTTTAAATTCATAAATTAACAAAGAAGAGGCAAATCGTCGCATGTAAAAACAGCTTTTGCTATCATTTAGGGAATTTCCTGCGGAAGATATATATATATATATATATATATTATACATACTAACTGATAACCGAGACTTCGTCTGCGTTGTTTATTTTCTTAACAATATATCTACAGTATATGTACAAAAAAAAACATGAAAATTGAAAGCAGAAATATGCTTTGCTTACAAAATTACTTAAGTCTTATGTAGTGTTAATAAAAAATCGTAGTTTCTTAAACTTTTAACAATCGTATATACTTAAAATGAAGATATTATATGTTTTTGAGAGTGTGTCCAAGTGTTTAAGGAGAGAAACTAAAAGAATTTGAACGAAATGTATCCAGTAATTTTTTATTGATGCCCATAGAACCGCAAACCTCTATAATTTTATTTATCTAAGAAGATTTAAACAAAGCATAGAAAAGTCAATGTATTGAACTCAAGTCGTCAATAATATTTTCCAGGCGCTTCCATTGCTAACGCTGGCTAAACCTTATCTATGTGAGATTTTATCACTGGTTGAAGAGTTCTTCTTTGTGTGAACAGACTTACTTCTTTGACTTTGATATATCGTAAATTTCAAAGTGCAAAGAAATGGATCGGATATTATTCGTACACACATAAATCCTTTTGACACTCATAACATGACATTAGTACACTGCACCTAGGTGAAAATTATTCGGGTTGGAGTTTTTGGCGGGATTTTAGTCTGCCATGTAGTGGATTTTATATTTTATTCATAATCTTGTGTTACTTGACTCTATATTGTGTAAAATTGGTGGTGTTTTATGTAATAAAGTTTGTTTATTGTGCATAAGCGAAGTGAATGGAAAATAATACAACGGAGCATGAATTCTGAGATGCCGCAAAAATTCCCTGGAAAGTTGTAACAAGGGAGCCACCATTTTGTTGGAACATTAACAATGACATTGAAATGATCGCACGTAATAATATTAACTACTCGACAATGGGAGTAATAATCTGAAAGATTGGTTGCCAAAAATATAGTTAAAAAAAATCGGGTTGTAATCACATATCACTTACATTATTACTTTTAAACTATTATAACTAACTAGCGGGCCCGGCAGACGTTGTTCCGCCCTGATTAAAAATAATCCTTGACAAATTATATATCAAAACCTTCCTCGTGATTCACTTTATCCACTGGTGAAAACCGAATGAAAATCCGTTCAGTCGTTTTTGAGTTTATCGCGAACAGACAGACACGGTAGGGGACTTTGTTTTATACTATGTAATGATAACAATAATATTAGACTTTTAAACATTGAATATGCTTGATATTTATTGAATGACATTTGGTTTATATACACAGTTACTCAAAAACACTACACGGTTATTCATAATACAAACAAAAATGGCTTTTCAATTTATAAACTGCACCGCAAAATGCTTTCTGTGTGATTGATTGTTTATACTTAATATTGAATGAAAATGTTTTCCGCTAAATATTTCGATAGCAATTCGTTCCGGACTCACCGACATTCTTACGGGCCATTTAATTTAATAACTGTCAAAAAGCCAGCACCTGTTAGTGTTCACAAATATACCGGACATACGATTCCCGCTTCGGTTTCTACGTAGGGGGTATCGCACCCCTATGATGAATTCACCTTTTATTTTGTCGCACTTGACTCAATTGGGAGTGATTTTTGAGCGTGAATGGGCAGCCTCTGTAATTTGCAACTGACAGGACGAAATGTGCATTGAAAGCTGTAAAACGTTCCCGGCAAACTCAATCAGGGCGGTACAGCTATTTTATGCTTTCGACTGATGTCAAATAGAATTGTTCTTATACGTAAATATAATTGAAACATAAAATCTCTATACTGTGTGTATTTTCTATTTTAATGATATTATATGTAAACTATATATTAGTTTTTTATGTTCAATAGAAGAAAGAGAAAAGTGACACTACCGGACGTATCCATTGACGAAGGCAATATTCTGACACTTTCTGGTATCCATATTGTCATGTAGTATAGATATAGATGTGACTTGAAAAAACATATTTAATTTTAAAACTCGATCATATGTAGCATAGTGGAGCAACATATACGAGGAATCGCATTCTTTTTAAAGTAGGTTGGCTTCCAAATTTTTACAATTTGGGAATGAACATTTTCACACTTGTGTTGGCTGAATTTTACATCTCCAATTTCTAAATTACAACTAATGACATCTGCGTAAATCCCGACCAGCATTGTACACGGGCCAATTCGAACTCATAACTGAATATCTGTTTCAAAATCCAAAGTTTAGAAGGATCCATGTGAAACACACATCCACAATAGGCTAATATTATCATAATCTAAGACATGTAGATAATAAATAAACTACTGACGAGGCTTTATAATCAATCCCAATCGTAAATTTAACCCTATATCTGATTTTATAAATGTGAATATTGGTTTGTTTATTATATTCACGTTGGTAAGGGTACATAATAAGATATATGGTAAATTCAGAAGAAAAAGTACTATTTCTATGACGTAGGTCAAGTCTACCTTAAGACGAGCGAAGCGGCGAGAAAAAGCTAGTAAGTTATATAAAAAAAGGATTAAAAAGTGAATAACATGTAAAACGATATTTTTTTTTATTCATGCGTTATCTGTCATAATCTATGGATTTGTTATAATTTTATTGATATATTTTTTTTATAGTTTTGCAGTTGAATTTGATAAGTTTTTGTAACAATTAACATTTTTTCGATTTAATCAATCTTATAAGTAATTATTATATAAAAATTTAAACATACGCCGATGATAATTTGTACAAACGATGATAACTTTGTTCACCATGCTACTCTCACCATTACCGAATTTATTTATATTTTATTATATCAAGGAAAAAATCAATAGAACTTTTAACTCTTAACTTTTATACTTTGACTATTACAAAAGAATGATAAGTTCCCAATGTACAATTAGTTATTTCGCTGTGAGTATTGGTTTTCAAAGCTTTGTAACAGCTCACTTTCAATTATATATCTTAACCCGGAACGACAGATGATCCGTATCGAGTTCTTCTCAAGAACTCAAACGTTATTCGATTTATCATCAGACTATATATTCACACTGGAAACGTATGTCAAGTTTCACTGAATTGGTATTCAAATTAAAAAAAACTACATATTTATCTTTATTTCATTACATAGTATAAAATAAAGTCCCCTACCGCATCTGTCTGTCTGTCTGTTCGCGATAAACTCAAAAAATACTGAACGGATTTTCAAGCGGTTTTCACCGGTGGATACAGTGATTCTTGGGGAAGGTTTTAGTATATAATTTGTCAAGATTTTATTTATAGTCAGGGCGGGACAGCGTCTGTCCGGCCCGCTAGTATAGACATAAAAAGTATGTATCCTTAGAATGTATAAAGTTCGATTGATCTCCTTACAACTGCATTACTACCTTAATATTTAGGTATTAATCCCTTTCATATTTCCACGTGGTCTCTAAGTATATTTTTATACATATGCCTTCTTATAATACATTCCGACTCTGTAGTTTTTTACTATTGTTTCAACTCTCATACGGTCCATATGCCAAACTAAATTATCGTATATTTAATTACACGTTAAAGACACTCACGTCTCATTATTATATGTTGTACTAAATTAAATGCGTTGTACTGTCTCTATTTCAGGTAAAGAATGAAAAGAACGTTTTTCTATTCCACTTGTTCTACTCATATATTTCTACTAACATGTTCAGACTTCCGTAAACATACAAAAAAATATCTGTGTACACAATTATATATTTTACCGAAAACAATTCGCTTTCCTACATATCTTACACTTATCCATTATACGATTACAATGATTTAAAGGCAAATAAAATGTTTTGCTACGTTACAAACAAATAGATTTCGTTAAATTTCTATTATATTTTATAGATTTCACGTTTAACCACACTCTCACACAAAAAGAACTGAAAACGTAAGCAAAATTAGTAACACAATAAGTTTATAAAAAATATCTCTCAAACGGCAGTGGTGAAACAAATATATAAGTATTTGGCCATAGATTTTAAACTTGACGCTGCTAGCTCACCATATATGTACATGAATAAGACAATATATGTATATATGTAATAGATATATACAGTGATGTGAGTATATTTCGAAATCAATAGAATTTGCTAGCACCGTACAGCAAGAACAAAACTTTTAATTTTCCCTTGAACACAATTTGAGAAGGGGTAACTCATTTGATGTCCAGGGTCGGTGAAGTTCGAACGCTTTATTACTGTGTCCGGCTTTAAGTGGGTGTAAAGTTTCAACACCCTTTGATTTACTTGTCGTCTGGAAATAGGTATGCGAACAAACCAAACTTGTGTGTTTTGTCTTTTTCTATCGCGATCTGATTTTATTGCGCCACTTTGTACACTGTTATACCACATATTTAATTTAAATTTAGATTATTCATGCTTTCCCTTACCTCATAGTGTCGTAAGGGGGATTCCGAAACAATGCTAGCCGCATAATGGGCGCCGCAATTATTACACTAATACCTTAAAGGACCACTTTAATCCCCTAATCGGAAGCCAAACTAACGTGGCGCCGTCCCGCATAGAAATATCTTAAATTGGCAACACGGTCCGGCGGGCCGACCATAAAACATCTTAATGAGTACACCCAGCAGCTGTGGACTCCCATATTGCCGCTCTCATATCCATGCAAACTACCCACCGTCGACGTCTTAGCGGCCTTACTTTCCTCCTCCTTGTTTACAAGTCGACAACTAATTTGATGCAATATGTGCATAGGACAACATTACGGTCGCTATCTCCGGCGCGCGTGTCTTGCATACATTTGCTCCTTCCTCACCACAACGAGGTCGTGGAACAACTAGCCTGACCCTTGAACGGACCCTCTTATATTCAAATTCGGTCCGTACCGACCATTTGGACGCGGATTTGTTATAAGATTAAAGGAAGATTTCACTTGTGAAACAATATGGCAAACGATTTACATATTTCGTTTCCTTATTAGTTTCGGGATATTTGTTTTGGGGCCGGCGAATTTACATCCGCTGACCGATTAAATGGCCCTTAGGCGACTTTAATGGGGGTGCCGCATGGTCCTTGTTACCGTTAGCAAATGTGAGCTTATGCGTAATTGAATATTTTATGGGCTAAACCAAATTTAGTGCGGAAACTTTATCGATTTCTCACATTCATAGACACATCTTTATTGAAGTAGTTTTATATGATTTTGTTTTATTTATAAAAAAATATATATATTTCTTGACAGAAGCATTCCCTGTTCCATGTCGCCTTTTAGTTTACGCATATGTTTATCGTTTGCATTTGTCTGTTGACTGTTTTTATTCCGCAGTTGACATTTACCCTCTGTTTCAACATGCTTACTTGTTATCCCGAGGAGTTTCTTTCATTCGCCATACGAGTGCTCGCGTTACATTACCTCCATTCATCCCGAGATAGCTTCACTTAGTTTCCTCTTTTTCAGTACGGACAGGTTAATTTCTCCATCTTTATTATTCGAGTGGACGCTGTATGGCTGCGGTGTAGTGTGTCTGGTAGCGTAGATTGTGTGGCGGAAAGCAAACTTGAATTGTTGGGTCGCAACCGCCGCGTCGAGGTAATGAACGCACGGCTCCGACATACTTTGGTGCTGGAGGCGTCTGGTCTGAGCGAGAGGTGCGGTCTCTCAGTATAAGTGCGGGAGGGTAAGCACGATCCTGAAGGGGGCGAGGTAGTTACACCGCGTCCTGTATGCACAGCGTCGCTTCCGCATTCGTTAATGCAAAAGCGAGCGCAGACTTCAGGTGTACATTTTCAACGCTTGTGTGCTTTACACTCAATGTTAAGGTGTGCGTCTTTATACATCGTTGAGCTTTAATTATTGCTATTTATACCTTATATAACGTGCACTTCAAGACGCTCATCTCGTTGTAAGATTTAATATTAATTAGGTCTTAGTATTTCATTTAATTTGTTACAAAAGGGGACGACGGTCGATAATACGCCTGTTTTAGGTAGTTGTTATTATTTTTACTATAATGATTATATAGGGCGATGTAATGTTTTACCTAGCTAATGTATAAAAACATATTACTAGAAACTTGTTCTTAGAAAGTTACTAAAGATTGTTTTTATTTTGTTCGAAGTAATGATGCCTCAGTGATAGCGTGTTAGTAAACAAACGTCGATTGACGTAGGTTTGAATCTCTGCAATAAATCGAATGGTACAGTGAAAGAAAACATCTTGTTAAAACCTTAGCACATATCATATGGCCTTTTTTAATGCCCTGGATAGTGACCACCTTCTACCTGAAAATCTGTCACCAAGCGCCTATAGATGTGTTCTGGTAGTTTTACTTAGAGCCAGCCCTCTTTTAGTTTAACGTGTTGCTATGTTGTTAGAGCACATTATTCTTGTGTCATTTTATTTCACGTGAAATGATGGCAAATAAAGTATACAAAATATTCTCATTGTTGGAACTTGGAATACAACATTCCGAGCTTCGTGTTACAAAACGAATATCCTGCGGCTTAACAATTCATTACTGCATTCGTTCATTTCGGCTTCATTAAAATCGCATTAGGATTAATTTTTCTCGTCCCCATTTTAATTCGCAGTTTGCTAAGGGGATACTCTCACTGGACGGACTGCAATCATCTATTGTCAATATTTGTTGTGGTTTGTCTACCTGCGCCAGTGTTTTACGAGATTGTCTGGAAATATGTATTACGCTGTTAACTATCCTCGTATATTTCTTTTATTATCTGTGTTTCGTCTGATTAATTAAATTAATATCATAAAATAGTTACTGAATCATAAATATGTTTGTCAATCGAATCAAAATTCGCTGCGATAATTAAATGACATAAATATTAATAGTCACGTAACGAACGAACCTTTTAATGGTTTGTTTATAAAACGTTAACACAATAATTAATTTGATAGGAGGTTATAGTAATATAGTCACCGATACTTGAAATGCAATATGTTTTTGATTCATAAGTTATAAATAGTTAACGTTTGAACTAAAATTATTTGTGAGCTTCTTTTTTTTCGTATGTCATAGCAGGCAAACGAACAAGTGGTTCACCTGATGTTAAGTGATCTCCACCGTCCATAGACACTAATAACACCAGGGGAGTTGAAAGTGCGTTGCCAGCCTGTGTTTGAGGGAAGGGGAGGGAGGGGGAGAGGAGAGGGAAAGGGAGGAGAGGTGGGCCTCCGGCGCTTTCACTGACCGAACGAAACGCAACAATGCAAGCACTGTTACTTCACGTCGGTTTTCTATGAGAGGGTGGTACTACCCCGGACGAGCCGACCCATTCATGCTGAAACCAGTAATAGCTTCAGCGTGGCTCTAACACCTACCAACGAGTAGGTACGTTAACCAATACTAATTACCTATAACTCACACTAATATACATATATATGCCTATGTATATTTTCATTATAGGTTTATTTTTTAATATCTTTTACTACGTAGAGATAAATATTATTACAAAATAATTAAATGTAAATCGAACACTATACCAGCATATATTATCAAGAACTTAAGTCATTATGTGATATGTAATTTTATTACTAAAAAAAACAAGTATATAAAAAATTTAAAAACAATCAATATTTATTTTTGTTAGCTTGCTTTAAATATATTAGATTATATGTCATATTGAATACGGTTTACATACTAAAAAGCGGTATTCATTAATTAGCCCTATAAACATTTGCATTGAAAATCGATATTTCTCTCACATTTCGATGCACCGAAGCCTCACGACACATTTGCACGCTATCCCGATCCCCGCCGACGAATCTACATTATAACCAATTCAGGCATATTAATATAAGGTGTCACGTTACGACCACACTGATGTCCCAGGAAGCACACCCCGGTGAACTGAATCAACGAAAATAATACAACAGCATTCGATACCAAACTGCGACGATTTTTTACTAAGAATCGACTCCTTTTTATCCCTTTAACTTATGCAGTTGATTAGTGTCGAATTTCGGATACAATGTTGTGACCGATTTTTGAGTTACATTACTTTATAATGGAACAAATAAACGCTTCGTCGGTTATTGTGTTGTAAATATTTTTATAAGTATCGAGTAAAATCACGTTTAACTGTATATACGCGTGGGGCATCTTACTCCAAAGTGTCGACAATTTTCTGAACACAATCATCGTTAAAGCGGCACGACTATTCAATATATTTTATGATCACGATTTATATTTATCTCAGTTTTTATTATCAGAATAGAGTCGGATGTTAACAAAATAATTATTATAGGATAATTTATATTATTATCAACTCTATGAACTTGGATTAATTAATTTTGAATTCTTTCTAGCTATTTTTCTAGCTTGATTTTTATATATTTTCTTAATAATTTGATATTTACTTTAATTGTTATTCATGGTTGTTACTAGCGACTTTGTTTCCATTTTACATTATTATTTATTAGTAATATAGTAGCGGGTCCTGCAGATGTCGTCCCGCCCTGATTATAAAAAAATATATATACCAAAACGTTCCTCATGAATTCACTTTATCCTCTGGTGAAATCCGCATGAAAATCCGTTCAGTAGTTTTTGAGTTTATCGCGAACAGACAGACAGACAGCCGCGGTAGACGACTTTGTTTTATACTATGTAATGATAATTGTAAATACTTGCTCCCCGTCAAATTAATAAATACAAAGATGTTCTTTTTGTGTGAGAGATTTTTGAACGAACTATTTTTTTCTGATAATTATTTCTCTGTTACTACGTTATAAATTACGTTTAACTTGTATGAAGTCACGGCCGGTTGATAGTTATATATTGTTAATAACAATTGGTTATTCATTCAGTAATGGCCTTTATTATTTGAATTAATTCAACAAATAACAGTAATAATGATAATACTCGTTCTTTATGAACTTCCTATGAAGGTAAAACTAGACGAATTTTTTATTTTTAGATTTTTAAACATATTATCTTTTAACTATGTAGCTTATTTTAATTTTCAGCGATAGCTTTCAAGTAAAATATGCTAGATAAAACAATTAAAAAAAACTTTTTAAAATAAAATTTATATATAGCAATTGTGGATAAAGCGTTGAAATAATTATAATATATTCTTTAAAATATCTACAGATACAATAAAGATAATCAATGACAACCTAATTATATATTTTTTTACACTTAGAAATATCAAAATAAAGGGAACGGACATTGGCATATATACATTGTGAATCGAATATTTCACGGTCCGTAAGTTCACCCGTATCAATACGGATATAATAACCAGTGGAATGGTAACTATAAAGAGAGATTGTATTTTTTTACTAACGTCGTAAGAAGTTGGAATGTCCGACCGGTCCTTTGATCGTTTTGATAAAAATACTTTGCGATCTTATTCTTTTTTCTTTATAAAAAAATTCATAAACCTCTATTAATGTTTTGTTACTTCACAATATGAAGATAGTGCCCTAACATTGATTCGTTCTATGATACGTCATATAACATTATATTGTTAATGTCATGAAAATATATGTTTTTATCTCCGAAGGTCATTCGCAGCCCATAACTTAAGGACCCCACTCGTCTGACAAGAACAATAATCCGCACAGTTTTGAGGAAATTGTTTATCTCGGATGACACCCGCCCCATAAATACAGTGTTTGCCAAAATAAAACAGTGGAAATAGATAAAAAAAACTAAACCGGCTGTTAACGTGTCGGTACGCCCGCGGAACATTGGTGTAGACAGTTTGACAAATGTTTCTTTTAGCTAGGTGTCGTTTTTTCGTGATAATTCTTTATCTTTTTTTCTCCGTATCTGAAAATAACTAAACAATTTGACATTTCTACAACGTACCATTGTGATAAAGGTACAAACAATTTATGTTTATAAAACAATATTAAATTTATGAAGTGAAATTGGGTACGGGAAAACCTTATGGGTTCGCGTCACCGATGATCTCGACATGCTAGTGAAGCGTCATCTGAGCTCGACGTGCTCGTGACGTATTGCGTTTACCTCAGACTAGCGACGCGTGTGATTTTGATATTTTGTGTTGAACTTGTACAGGCCGTCATATTTTTGATTAATTAATAAATTGTATAAAAATATATATAATTATTGTTCTGAGTGTCAATAGATGTGAAAACCATACTAATGTCAGTAATTTCAATTTATAAATCATGAAATTTATATAATTCAGATTAAGATACATAATTGATTTAATAATTTGCAAGAGTGCACAATTATTCCATCATTGTTTTGAGTTTTTACTTCTGTCGGCAATCCTTATGACTGCTTCGACTTATTTAAAATAAACTATTAGATATTATTTAGCTAAATAGCTATAAACATGGCAGTCATTTAAAGTGTTGTGAAAATGCAAAATAGTATTTCGTAGTACTTCTTTACTATCATTACATAGTATAAAACAAAGTTCCATACCGTCTGTCTGTCTGTCTGTCTGTCTGTTCGCGATAAACTCAAAAACTACTGAACGGATTTTCAAGCGGTTTTCACCAGTGGATAAAGTGATTCATGAGGAACGTTTTGGTATATAATTGGTCAAGGATTTTTTTACAATCAGGACGGGACAACGTCTGCCGGGCCCGCTAGTTATTCTTATAAATATCATATTGATATAATTAATAATAATATTGTGTTGTGTAAATGGAGAATGCAGTGAAGTATTACGAAAGATAATTTACCATGTCTTATCGAAATGTCACGAAAGACAACGTCATTCCCTAGCCGAAGCGCGCGGTGTCAGAAGTATGAAACGCTGTGATAACTGTCACATCTTATCTACACAACATTATTTCATACACATCTATCGGAAAGCCATTTGAACTGCGCCTGATTTTATTCTAGGCAATTTATTTTCAATAAAGAACTATAAAAAGACTTATCTAAATCGTTCGGGCGCTGCTCGAAGGGGGCCACTCCGTCATAAACGTCGATTCTTATTTACGTCGTACTGCACGAGTGGGAAAACTACGTAACAAATAAGAATCTGTCTGATAATTACTTATTTCCTTATTGTTAAAACAGATCATGACGTACTTATTCTATACAAACCTTAATAAATTACATGCATATACGGTGAAACTATGTACTTTTTTAAACTCTTACACTAAATGTTTTCATAAAAAATATGAGATAAAATCTAACAGATAACTGCGGCAAAAATCACTATTATCAGTTAGTAATTTTAAATCTTTCCTAAATTAGAACATTTCCATCTCTTCAACCTATAACTTTTTTTTTATTTTAACTATACAATTTTAATATTATAGTAAAAATAGCATAAATACGTCAGTGATATTATTATTACCTAAGCACATCGTAATTATTTTTCTGCGGCCTCTTTAATATATTTTAATGAATAACAATAATAGACAAAATATAGCTAAAATATATACATAACCTATATAATAAAAAATATGAATAAAATCAACTTCTTTTAGAATAATATTTACGTTACCAAAATAATAGCAAAATGTTGTAGCAATTTAAATTTGTATTCGTAAACCAACTCATTTACATGTTATTTGGGTAACAAACCTTAGGGGATTGTATCAGCCATTTATGAGTTAGAAAGTATTAAAGAAAAGGAAACTCGATAGATATAAAAAGATACGTATAATAACAAAAAAAGGAAGCCGCGTGCAAGAAAACGGCTCGCGGCGAATAAGGCCCGCGGAAAGCGGCATTGTTCTGCGACTTTTAAAAACGGAACAAATGAAGAGGGGGAGGAAATCGGATGAAAATATGAAAAGAATACACGTTATGTAATACGTAAAAGTGAAATGAAACGTCGGAGATCGGGTCTCAGCCGCGGCGGTCCGCAAATATAATTTGCATAGTCAAGTAGCCGAACTTTTGTCTGCAGCGGATGTTCGCAACCATATTCGTTCGTTGCTTTTTAACCACACTCTCATTCTGTATCGGGCCTGGCTTTTTATTGCATTTTTTCCCCTTTGAACGGATTCCTTCAATATTTTGATGGTTCGTTTTTATTCATACGGTCGGTCATCGAATTGTTTCGCTTTAAAGGTACTATGTTGGTTCACTCGATTCTTTTTTATGTTATTGTTGATTGGCTATTTAAACATCAAAGCTTTACTATATTTTACTTTATAAGCAGTGCATTAAAGGTAATATTAGTTTAATATCTAAGTTTAATATCTAACGTTAACTTGTATTCAAAAAGCCATATAGCGTGAGTCGAAAACAAAAGAGAGATTAACATAAATATAATCAGTAATTCTCTCGAGTGCTTTGATATTATAAATATCGCCGAAGCACAAAGGCGGCAACAATGGATAACATTTTTTACCACAAGCACCAAAAGAAATAATCGATTGAGAAAGATTATGACAATTCATCTTTCAATATAAACCTATCAATGAGAACGCAATAAGTCCAACCAAGAGTACAAAGCAGAGCCGACAAGCTATAGACAAATATTGATTTGTAGAAACAATACAGCCGACAGTCCCGCTGTCGTTAGATTAGACATTGATTGACGTGTTAATTTTAGTTACTTTTAACGTAAGTTGCACATTTAAGCAATTGAGTTTTAGCGAAAATAAAAATACTACAGATAACATAATTATTAAATCTTTCTCAACCACTCTGACGTTAATGAGTAACGGACAATTAATACAATATTCACGCGTTAATAGTCAGTTAAAGCGAGATGAAAAGATCCAAAAATAATATTCAATCGAGTGCAAAACTGTTTTTCAGAGGTGTTAAACCGAATCGATACTTGGACTCGGTGGTCCGACTAATTTTCCACTGAACGGATCTTTGGACGTGAACCTTTGTATCGACGAGAAATTAACTGAAAAAGGATCTTTCCTAATTTTATCCTAGTTAACAAAGTTAATATTTAGGGTCATGTATATTATGTAGTAAGAAAGATTCATAGCGATGCCATCATCGAGGATAACGCTGTCGAAAACTGTTTTGGCCGACGTGGGTACGAAATTTGCAATAATATTGAATCTTCGGTAAAGAAAAGCATTGTGAAGAGACCAAAAGTTAAAGGATTTCTTAAATGATTGCCGACCTAGGCACCATTTTTAACATATTATAAACATGTTGTCAGGCATCAATCGATATGTTCAGATATGTGTACTCTAAAGACATTCTTCTTCCTAGTTTTCGTATGTTACCAACTTGAAACAGCCACATGCTGACTAAAGATGATGAGATATTGAGGTCAAATGTTAAAAATCTTTAGTAATATTCTTCTATGTTACATTAATTCTCCGTTAAATGTGTTCATATTTCCTTTAAAAAGCAGTGAGCGTTAAGTGTGTAGATATATAATTTTGTTCATTTGACCAATATAAATAATGCAAATATGAATGCCTCCTAAGTATTGTTGTTTATTTATATTGAATTATATTTTAAAAGAAATACCAATAAAACAGTCCAGGTTCTAATATTATTCTCTGTTAGTAATAAGATATTGAGATAGATTGTAATAGAGTGACTTTAGCTACCTCTGAGCTGCAAAAATAATTAAAAATGGAAAGAAAGGCGTTGAAATAGTAATTATATTTTATTGATACAATATTTATTCGAAACTGAGTATATAACTTAAATAACACTTTAATGAAGCAACGTCAATTAAAACAAACACAACGTCTTAGCCTGTGCTTTATCAGTATTCCGTATCTGAGTACTTTAGATGACAAATGATGCGTAGGAGGCGATCACAAGTGAACTTCGACCTTTTCATTAACAACAACATCAATTATGTCAAGTGCTAATATATTAATGAGAAATAAGCTTTGATTTTATTTTATACTTGTGCTGTCATTATCTAATATCGCTTAAAATATATATGGTCTTATAAACCTGTTTTTGCTATACGTATATTAAATCGCGTGTTACTTTTAAAACTGTAATGTAAACAACTGTTTGATTATTCTAATTACTAATGGTTGTCTAGTGGCCGAAATTCGTTCATAATAGGTGGTAGAAACTTTTTTCTTCACTAATTAATATCAAAATATTATTATCTCTATGAAGTATTGTAATAATATTGTGGACTGTAGACATAAAGAGCGTGAAGTATGATTAACAGAGTCTTGTCGATAAAGACTTTTCGACTAGTCGATGTTATGAAAAATAACTATTTCTGGTTTTTTATAACTGCTAACACTAAAGCTCGTCAATAGCTACAAAACAAATTAAATAGGAAAAATCGATTGAGAAACGGAGGAGGAAAAGGTATTGCTTATATACTCGCTTATATATAAATTATAATGTGACAGTAACTAATAGTTCATTGTAGTGGGTATTATATTTTAAGAAATTTTGGACAAATACCGTGACGATGATGAGCAATAAGAGGTTCATTAAAACCTTCAATTATATCGTATTATTGTATGAAAGACACTACATAGTAGCATTATATTATAATCAATAATAATGAGGTATTCTATTTTTACAAGTCCATCTTATCATAAAATAACTAATGCAGAATTCACTTCTGCGTTTTATAATTTTACTGGTTTTATTATTCAAACTGTTTCAATAAAATGAACGAGTTATTCGCGTCCTCTGCAATGTCTGACTGCATTAAAACTCTATCCTTCACATCTCGAGTCATATCTCGAACCTGTTTAGCTGTCTAAGTGACGAGAGACGACAGTTTACTTTATTTCATTAGACTATTTGGAAGCCCATTTCTAAATATGATGTACATTACAGTACTTACATCTTCATGGCAAGAGTCAATCAATTTTTGGATTTTAACAAACTTCTCTTCAGCTACGCTTTTATATGTGTTAATTATTAATTACATAGTCACAACATTTATACACTTTTCAGTAAAAAGTGTATGTGATGTATGTAGACAACGCATTAATATGCTAACAGAACTAAAAAGCTACCATAATTGAAATGAAAGTTCAAGATACTGTTGATTGCAGTTATAATAAATGAGAAATACATATTTCTTATTTAAAAAATATATATTGCTTAATTATATTAACGTGTGCTAGTTGTTCTATATGTTTAACATGGTAACGTGTTAAGAAAAATAGTAAATAACTTATGCCTTGAACCATACGGTGCCGCCCTGCCGCCCTGCCGCCGCGCCGGGGGCAGGCCTCAAGCGACTATCGACGCGTATATCTACTCAATCATTCGTCAATCGAAGCGCAGAGGGAAGAAGATGGACATATAATCATGCAACATTGGAAATAGCAAACTTATTGATGGTCGATGAAAGCGGTAAATGCGTGGTCAAGATTCGCTAAGAAATATCAAGCAAATTGCGATCAGAGAGCGATAAATTTTGATATTTGTTGATAAATAATTACACGCGTTTATCCACACTATAATAATAAGAGGCAGAGATAAAGATTCCTATTTCTTAAATTACTATTATTCCTGTATTTAGTAATACCATCTACTAACTCCCCCACGGCAGCGGTTCCAGCCTAGGTCTGATCCCTTGGTGTGGAGCCCTTGAGTACACTGCTCGCGCGATACAGTGACACAAAATCATAAAGCACTGCAACAACATTACATATATCACCTCCACACATGTGCACACACATGCTTACACATGAAAGTGGTAGGGTTTTTTTTACCTTATCGAACTGAAATAGTTTAGAAAAATTATCCGACACAAAATACATGTAAGAGTTGTTGAGGTATGTATGCTTGGAATACATATATGTTTTAATAACTCATATAAGTATGAATATGTAGCTTAGCTTAGGTTAGCTGAGATAGGTCGCGAATTGCATAAATCAGGCAACAGCCAAGCCAAGGTGTGCCGTGCACCCTTGAGCTAGTTGTCAAAATAAAATCGGCTGAGTGCCTTAAGCGCTCACCTTAGTAGTTCGGTGAAGATGTTAAGAGCTTGCTAGGTCAATAGCGTAGTCAGCTCGAAAAAAAAATACTAATACCAGTTCGACGCAACGCAGTACAGAGAAATACAACGCACGAAGTTTGTGCGAAAGCGTTTATTTTGTCGAACATTTGTTTTGTTCTGCATGCGGTTTATAAAGTAATTGTTATTTCGTTACGATACAACTGAGCAGTGTTTCGCCGTCTTCTATTAATATTAATGTTCAATTATATTAGAACAGATGTTATACATCCTGTATATTCTTTAGTGAATGTTTATAGTATCCAAATTCTTTCTTATAGTTGGAGTTGTAATTTTCTCACAGAACTCTAGATATATTTTTATTATAGTTTATGAGAAGCATTTATTTTTTTATTTTGACTAATATAAGATTATTTTGTTAACAGTAATGTATCAGAAGCGACTAAAGAAAGAAAGAAAACAAAGACAAATGATACAGGAGCAGTTAGATATGGAACTGAAGAGAAGACAGAAGATAGAAGAGGCTCTCAAACAGTCTGGTGCACCCTCAGAAATACTCAGAATTGTAACTGGTCAGTATTTCTGGCAATATTTCGATTACCCAGTTATTGTTTCTTTGCAAATTATTTATCAACTTATTTGACAGCACCAACTGCATGCCCAATAAACGTTACTTGTTGTAAATGTGTCATGGTCTATGCTACTGGTTTGTGTACATATAGTTTATGCAATTATTGTTATGTGAATCATATGCATATGTTGGAGCTAATCGTATTTATATAATAAAATATAGACGAAACATTCAACACCGGACCGCGTTGTCGATTCTAAGAAATATTCCGTTTTTAATAATATCATCATCATAACTAAATTAAGCATGGCTTACTTATATATAAATTACATATAAATTATATATAAATTATTTCAAGTTGTTCAAACGAGGATCATGCATATCAATATATGCACAGTATCGCTCCAAACATGTCAAATTGTCAATAACAACGCTATCAGAATCTACTACAAGTATTATTGCTTCTGACATGTTAACTTGCCGTCTGTCAAACTACTAGTGCTCGTGGAAATTTTGCTAAGATACTAACACGCTGAAAGTTGAACTTTAATGAACGCGGATAAGACATCTTCTTGATTGTCAATTACGTTGATTTGTGATTTTATCGCTTGTTAAGTTCATATGGAGTGCGTGATGTAAGGAGGGTGGGCGAACATCGGTGAAGGCTTGTACTAATCCCCGTGTCAGGAAATCGTTTCGCAGACCATTTGAAACGAGGGTTCTTTGCTGAACTAACACGCATCCGACTATATTCTTGCATAACAACTGTTCTAAGTTTATTAGCTTTTTGTATGATTGATAATCTCGCACGTGTTAACAACTAACACAAAAATATAATTTTTAGTACACCGGATGTTTGAGTTAGCTTGTCTTCCATCTGAATTCATCGATGCAATGAAAAAGTACAAATTAGTAGTGCATTAATATTCGAAAATTTATTAAGATGATTAGAATTTTAAATCTGATGGTTCTGCTCCTACGCTTTCCGGAGTATTATTAATGACTTCATCCATAACGTCTATTCTTTTGTTTATAGACAGTTGACTGTTTTAAGCTGAAAGCGGCGATTTTTTCCGCGAACAATACATGGTTGCATTTTCTGTATATTTTATTAACTATATCGATTTTTATTTTTTACTACAGAGAATCTAACACCGGTAACGCAGGAGCAATCTCGACATGAACGTGAAAACGGTTCCGAGAGCAAGCCTCCGAGCACAGAGCCACCTTCTTCCTCCCCTCCGTTCCAGCGTGAACCGCCGCGTACTCCTGATAAGCCGCAATGGAACTACCCACCACCTCCAGTGGATATCATGAGCGGTGGCGCCGCATTCTGGCAAAATTACTCAGGTGAGTTGAAAATAACCTCGTAAGTTATCTTAAGGTTAGTTTCTTTGTAAGCTTTGTTAACTACTTCAGTAAACGGAAATTAGTAACTATATAAAATACAACAACACTATCTTAAACAGAATTGTTTCGTTACACTATAGAAAACAGTAAGAAATAAATGTAACAATACTACTTACTACATGAAGCTTTTACGAATCAAACTCACTAGTCAAAAGTAGGCTTTTTTTATGCGATCGTGGCAAACGAACATGCGGATCACCTGATGGTATGAGAATTACAGAAGCATTGCTGGCCCTTGAGAAAGGAGTAGGCACGTTTCTTGAAGGTTTGTAAGTTATATTGGTCCAGGTCCAGAAACATCGCCGACAATGGGGGTTCATTCCTAAGTATCGACGTACGTGAAAAAACGCACGGCAAAACCGCACAGTAGATAACTTCCAACTATCAAGATGACAATAGGTTTACCGTATTATCTTTGGCCATATCGATACCTTTTTTTTTTTTTTTTTTTAACGTGGAGAGAAAAATCCATCATGGACTGTCAGGCCCTCGGGGGAGAGCCCGACCTGAACCGCCCACCAGCCTTTGTGCTGCCACGCAGGGGTGGGGCCTTACGGCGACTTGAACCGGCTAAAAACTCCACGACAACCAACGCCGCTCTGTGGGAGTGTCCCGGGGTTGCGTTAGCAAGCTCCGCAACACCCCCGGCGGCAGGCGCTCCTGCGCCACACCCGACTGAGGCAGCCCGGTTGCGAGACTGCCTCCCAGTCCAGCCCCGCCGAACCCGTGCAATGGGAGTCCAGGGCCCCCGCCCCTTTCCCCCTGGGCCCGGCCGGCAGCGGAGAGGCCAAACCGCTCCGCCGCCGCCCCACCGTTGATTTTTTAACGAGGTTTACTCCTCAACCGCCTCAGCCCCCCTGAGGTTCCCTCCGGCCTACGCTATCCTACACACATCCCCCCCCCCAACCCTCGTTCCTAACCCTACCCTGCCTCACTCAATCCCTACGCCCTCCGATCCCTGGACTTGCCTACCCACCACGTAGGTAGGCAAGCCAGAGGTCACCTACCCAGCACCCCCCCCATCCCCCCACCCTACCTACACCCTAGCCCTACAATCCTACCTACCTACTCAGTCCCTACGCCCTCCTAACCCCTGGTCTTGCCTACATACCCGGTAAGTAGGCAAGCCAGAGGTTTCCTAATCCTAACCCCCCCCCCATACCTACGTGGCCTACCTGGGAGGTTCCCTCAGGGCGGCCTCTGGTGGAAACTGCCACCCCCTCTCCTTCTCCCACGCCTGACACCACGACGACGCGTCGTATGTGCACCAGTGTCCCTCTCCCTGGCCCGCTCTGCCTCCTCCTTCCGTAACATGACAGTGTCACAGAACGAAGCGACAGCTCTCCATGCTGTTTCGTTCTCAACTATGGCTTTGACGATTGTCGCCAGGGACAAGTCACTGCCAATGGAATCCGTGAGCGCTCGGCGTTGTTCTGCCCACGCCGGACACCATTCGAGGGTATGTTGTGCGGTGTCCAGTAACTCACTGCAGTGGTGGCAATGCGGAGTTAGTTCCTTCTGGGCGATATTGTGCAGGTACTTCCCAAAACACCCGTGTCCGGTCAGTACCTGCACTAATCTAAAGGTCAATTGACCGTAACTGCTCTCCATCCATTCCTTGAACACCGGGCGAATCGCCTCGATTGCCCTTTTCCCTGCAAGAGGTGAGTACAACGCGTCTCTCCATTTCCTCCTCATGCGTTCTTTCATCTGCGTTATGCCCATATCGATACCTACCATGAGGTGTGATTTTAGATAAACACGAATAATTAAAAAAAAAGTGTGTGGTTACTTGTGTACACGCGTTAGAAGTTATACTTCTTTGGCGTAAAAAGATAAAAATTATTTCATAAATTTTATCTTTCGCCTTACTCCACGTTTGTAGGAAAAACAATAGAAAAAATGTATTTAATATATTGACAGTTTTAATACAAAGAAATACAGAGAAACAAAATGTTGACTATAGCTAACTTCAGGATGTTGGTTTTTCGTGACGGTGTGCGCGCGCATCGTAAAAGTTTACTCTCATTATTTTTCCCTTACGCGCCAAAAGAAGTACAACTTCAATAAATCTTGTATTATTTCGATAATTATAACTATAACATGTACGTTATTAAACTACATAAGTGAAATCAGAGTGATTTTTGAAACTAATGGTTTAGTTGATGGCGTGTTCGAACACCGCGACGATCAACATAGTTCTTATCAATTGAGTCAGGATTTTGGGTAACGGAGAACACCGTTTAGAAAACAAAGTACGGCACACCCTTAAATTGTGAATCGGTCGCGAAGTACCTATCGGTGTGTTCTGCCAGCTGCAAAACAGTTACCAATCCGTTCTTCTAGGCTTAACGTATTTACCATCTCACACCGCATTTTTATTTAACGTCGGACGAGATTGTGATGAAACGCGAAATTCTATGAAGTATTAATCATTCGACTAATCAACTATTATCAACTTTTTTTTATATATCATAGGAGGCAAACGAACAGGTGGGTCACCTGAAGTTAAGTGATCATCACCGTCCATAGACACTTGCAACACCAGAGGGGTCGCAAGTGCGTTGCCAGCCTGTATTTGGGGGAGTGGGAGGGGAAAGGGAAGTGGGCCTCCGGCGCTCTCACTGACCGAACGAAACGCAACAATGAAAGCACTGTTACTTCACGTCGGTTTTCTGTGGGTCGGGTGGTACTACCCCGAGTGAGCCGACCCATTCATGCTGAAACCAGTAATAGCTTCAGCGTGGCTCTACACCTACATTACTAGAGCCTGGAAGTTCAGAATACTCATTTCCCGTCTTGTAGCGAATGGTAATTCGAAAATATTCCGTTCATAATTGAATTCTTTTAACCGGAACATACGTTTGGTTTCCATTGAATGTAAAAGGGCACCGCGGAAACAGGAAAAAAATCCGATGAAATGAAATTTATATTCATCATATTGCATAACTTCCATATTGAGAATTTCAAGTATTTAAGCGGCCATGTGCTCTCGATTTGTGTTACGACTTCGGGGGTGGATTTTTGAATAAAATTCCCAAATCATTTTGATATTTGCGTTATTACATATATGATTATTTCGTTCTATTTAGATATTAATTCTCTAGTGCCCGGTTTCTGAGGTACTTTTATATTATAGGGGTCAAACGAATAGGTGGGTAACCTGATGGTAAGTGATCACCGCCGTCCATAGACACTAGCAACACCAGGGGAGTCGCAAGTGTGTTGCCGGCCTTTAGAAACTTTAATTGTAGTTTATCTATTTATCGCGGTATCGCTTCGATAACTTCTCAAATTGCGTTTCTGAACACACAACCATACGTAAATGTCAATAAAACTCAACGGGCCATTTGACGTTTTTTCTTATGGATAACTTTGTTGAGTCAATTGAGTATCTCAGAAACCGGGCATAAGTATTTCATTGTTGATAGGCAATTTTCAATGAAACTATTTTTTCGTTAAAAGCAGGTGGTAAAGTTATAATAGCGCATAACTAAGTACTAACACTGTCTTAGTAAATTTATTTTATATTTTGTAACCCATTAAAGCATGTCGCATAAAGTATCCAATTATTTAAACATTGCTATAATATTAAAATAAAGTTCAATACAAATGTAAAGTCGCAGTCTATAAATGACCTAACTGTATCAACAAATTCATTTGAAAGTAAACGTAGGGGCGTAAAATACAGGGAAACTTAGTGAAGTACCGTCGGATCATTGATATGTATTTAATCATTTCCTGTGTTTTGCCGACGAGTGGCTTTTGCAGCGGACTGCTTTCAGTAGAAATTGCAACTAATTTAAGTGTTACCCCGACCAAGTGTATAGACGCACGCGAGCACGCGAGTTGACATGAATATGAGTAAAACATAGACATACGATAATATCACGCTCTAACCTTTAACAGGGCAAACAAAATTCATTAACCGAGTAAGTTATATTGTTCACTTTCTAAGTATAGCAATATTATAAAGGTTTCGAGATTGCTTATTCATTTTGCATGTTTCTTCCGTTTATTTTTTTTTTTTTTTTTTTTTTTTTTTTTTCTATCATATTAAAAACAATATTTATTTTTAAAACAAAAATTGTTTTTTCATTTTTCACTCACTAACTCCAAAAACTTTTTTTATGTAATATGTCAGTTGTATAACAAAATCCCAAAACACATTACCGATTTGCCGGATAGTTAGTTCAAGCACCATGGGGTTTTAATATCTAAAGGCTATTATAGGATGAAGATATAAAATATATAATATGAAGAGATAAACCAGATCGAGTTTCTTGCCGGTTCTTCTCGATGACTGCGTTGTTTTCCGAATCGGTGGTAGCTTTGACGTTCATTAGCGCCTTCTCAGGGCCTAAATTGAATAAAGGATATTTTGATTTGATCCTTATGAGTAGTGGAATTAAAATGCCAAAAAAAACGTGAGTCATCGCGGCACGTTTTTTTTTTACATGGAGAAATCCCTACGGATTCCCACCCTAGCCGGGCAGCTGAAGGTGGGGTATGTCCGACTTGCACGGACTAAAACCCCTTGGTGCCTTCAATCACCTATAGGCCGAGGAGCAGGATTGCCGAAATGGCACTGCGTCTACTCCCATCACGGGACGCCTGGCAGGTGTGAACGAAGAGACTATTTTCTATGGTTAATATGCATAAAAGGATAGTTTATCACTGGAAATATATATGGAATAATGAAAAATAAAATATTAAGAATTTTTTCAAGAAACACTCGCTTGCTCATGGCATCGCCTCGCCACGTCGCACACACACGCCACGGTCTGTATCGCCACGTCAACAATCAGGTTTACCCTCGCCTATATCGGTGTTATTACAAAAAAGTTAAATAAGTATTGAATACTTGCTTCAAAAAGGTTTCGAATCAAATGCACCGCGGTCGCTGAATGTTCGCCATCTTGCTCTTTTGTCTCGCTTTGGTTAGGTAAGGTTAGACTTGCGAAAAAGTATAACGCGAACTTGCCTCTGGCGAGCGCGGTGCATTTACTTCGAAACCTTTTTAAAGCAAGTATTCAATACGTATTTAACTTTTTTGTAAAAACACCGTACATGTTTCACATCAAAAAAGGATTTTCCGGCAAAGTTTAAGCTTGTTTGAATTGAAAAAACATTAATATTTACAGTTATAGACAATGCGTAGAAATCAAATAGTAATCTATCTTTACTTGACAATTATCAACTGCTCCGGTAGACTGTTGATTACATAAAGGCGCAAACTATGAGTTAGTTTGTATTAATGATATTTTATTTGAATGAATTACAAGCATATAAATAAAACAAATATAAATAACATACATAGATTGAACTCGAACATTTTTATATTAAAATCAATTTTTAATAGTTTCCTATAATTACAAACGTAATAACTAGATTTTGAATAAATATTATTTATTCGACACGAAATTAAAGGAGACGGTCATGACTTTATTGAAGAAAAACGTATAAAAACTCTATAAAGATGAAACGGAAAAATTGTAGAGGGTTGTATAGTATAAAAGGTTGGTAACAGAAAAACAAAAATTAAAACTTCGAGCCTTTCATCAACTTTCCTCAGTGCCGCCGGTAGGAGAAAAAAAAACATATTTTATTATTCGTAAATTAGAAAACTTTTTGTACGTGCTTTTTATATAAAATAAAAGAGATCAGTCAAAAATGAACATACAAGTTATTACTTGATTCTATAACCAATTGAAAGGACGTTTTTTCTATGAATTAATGCTATTTTTAGATTTTCTATATTCAGTTGTGATTATTAAAATTATCATTGGTATTAATTATTACAATCAAAGGAACACTAACTAATACGGATTATTTTAATTTGGAAGTATTTAGTTCATCATAACAAAGTTTAATACAAAATTAGATTTGTATTTAATTTTGTTTAAGTAGATGCACTTCTTGTGCCTAATATGATTTATCTATACATATAATAAGAATGTATACTAACGTGTCTGTACTTTTTCGATTTTCATGCAAAAAATTGTTGCAAATATCTAGGAATAAGTAATTGAATACATTTAAATCATTTTTAGAAAAGTCTCTCTGTCTGTTTGTATGAACACGCATCACTGCTAAAGCACTAGGCTCACAATAAAACCTCAATAAGAAAGTCATTACGTATATCTTCGAGAGTAACCTAGTCTTTGTTTCATTAAACTCGATCTACTCTATCAAAAGTTATTGTAATTTTAATGACGACGCGGCGTAAGCACGAGAGAAAAGTAGATAAGTAAAAGGACTTAATACATTCAAATAACTTTATTAATCACTGTCTTTTTACATTACGTTCCAGGCGGACGAAGTCGTGGGCACAGCTAGTGTATATATAGAAATGGACATTGGTAGATCTGTCCATAAACATCGTTTGCCGGATCGTTATCGAAATGTCTTTTCCTTAAGAGAGCTTTTATGTTGTCCATTTTACTATACACTAGGCTGTATTTGACGCGGTTGAATTCGCGAGCTGTTTTACAATTAAATGGATTTCCATTTTTATTACAAAAACTTCATAAAAATATCAGAATGATTTCATTCTTCACTTGAACAACGTATAAAACGACCGCAGCCACATAAACAATATAAAGTTTAAAAATTAATAAAGACGAAACTTCTTCATGTTACTTTTTAGGTGAGCTTGTAAAATGAATGGAAATAAAATTGTATCGCACAGGTGCGCTCGAAACCTTTGACGATATTAACTTTTTTGTTTATGCTCTAGTAATACAGCGGCGGTATTGTGCGGACTGCGGAGTGTTCCCATCAATTTATCCATTGTAATTTATTTTCCGTTTCAAACACACTTTGATAACATTCAAATTATGTCTTCATTTCCAGCGCGCTTTATGTTTATGCACTTCAAATGAAAAGATGTTTACGTCACGGTTGTAAAGATTAGAAAAAAAAAATCTTTAATAGAAAATCAATCCAATCTCGATAATTCGACATGCCTCGATAGAGTCAGCAAAGATAGCATCTTATACTAAACCCGTTCATTTAATGGAACTGTATGACCAGTAGACATATTTCGTAGCAGTTAAGCACGGTTAAGTTCCTTTTACACGATCCGTTTTGAACCGTCCCTTTGTTCGCAACATTCTCAAATTACCAACCGAAAAATTAATCAACTCACTTTTTTGTTTCGTACCTATATATTTTTAAAGAGTAATTAATTTAACTTTAACAACAGACAGAGGTGTTGATTACGTTAAAAACCATTAAAAATAATGAGGAAAAGTACTTTCTGTTATTCTGACAATGATGCCTAAATAACGATAAATATGATACCCGTTCACAAAGAGTTAAAAGACTTCGTAAAAATACGTAACAGTCAAAGGTTTTGAATTTATACAGAACTTTCAGATGAGACATAACATTTTTTATTATAATACAAAGTAGCAAATAAGTTTGTAGTCCTCATGATATCGAATATATCTACAGCTATTTATAACCAACTTTTTTTTAAGCGATGACTACTTAGCTGATAGGTACCTTTATCGAACACAGCATCGATGGAAGTAGGTTTGAATCCTTGCAACTGAGTACAAGTTTCCGGTGAAGAAACACATTCTGATGAAACCATAACATGGTGGTAGCGTTTTTCTAAGTCCGCCTGTCTAGCTACCACTTTAAAATCTGTCTCCAAATGCGTGTTTACCATCTTAGACTATGTTTAGCACCAGATAAAAGTGTGGGCAAACTTAAAAAAAAATAAAACTAAAAAAATCGCAATTGTAACTAAGGTACATTGATAATAGGAGTTGAAGATCCCGAACAATGTGCTGAAGGTCTTGTATCTTTACTACTGTGTCTTTAACAGCCAGATCGTACAGACAGTAGCATAATAGAGCGAGCACTGCAGCGCTGCGATAAAAATAGCTGTGGCACAGATTCCAACAGTGTATATTCGAGTTTCGTGACATTTAAATTATATATAGAAGCTTATAAACTGCAAAAAAATAACAATCTCTTGTAAAAAGTACGTACATTTGAAAGCAAACGTTACAACGACACACCTAGGCGGTGATTAGTGAAACTGGCCCAGATACAGTTTATTGCTTGACTTACAAAAAGTTCGGTATTCATTCTGCCAACTGAAAGAGCACAATCGTTTTATTTTTGTTGTAATTACAAATAAATCGGATCACGTCCGCCTCGTCCTTTTTTGTCATTCCTTAACCATCTAATCGAAACGAAATCGAAACAGTTCTTTTTAATGTTTTTATGAATATGTTGTCTTCGATCTATATAACATAATGCTATTGTAAAGTGTTATTGGATTTCGTAAGAATTTCATATAACGACATCGAGACGCTGTTTAAATATACAACAGAGCAAACATTAAAGGACAACTTTTTATTAAGCAAAGCGCTCAACCATTACAGTTGTTTCAAAGAACAAATAGATTATAGCTCTCAAAGGAACCGGCAATTCTGTTTTAGAAGCGGCAAATGCAAAAATATTACGTATTCAAACAGACCTAATGGGACATTTAGGGGTGGCAGCGAAGTGAAACGGCAAAGGCCGAAGCTTTTAAGTGTATAATATTTAATTGTGACGCCCTAGGCGTATAATCTCGCCCGAGATAATAGGTTCTGTTTCGGGACAACCCTCAATGGCGACACTTGTGAGTGTGACGCCCCGAAGCAAGTCTCTACTGAAACAAATCAGATTATAATTGAGTTTTCTTTTTAAAATTACGAATGTTTTCAAAACAAGCCGTTTCTGTCTAGAGTATATGTGCCTTAAATTGAAATACACCAGAAAACTGTTATAATTTCAACTATCGTGTTTGGATCAGTAATTTATTGCTAGCTTCGTTCACGGCTAAGACTTTATACGAATACAGTGTACTGAAATTGAATTCCCTTTTAAAAAAATGTTCCATCAAAGTAAGCAAAAAACGTGATTCCGTTTATATCTTTTATATCTCGTAAATTGCAGGAGGCGGCAAGCGTTGCATGAAATTGAATAAGCATATTTCGTAAAACGTCGACGTTTTCGGAGACAATTGCCTTACCTCACCTACTCAAGCCTCTTCACGAACTTTGTAAATTTCCTTCAAATTTTATTATAACATCTCCTATTCCCGAGACGTGTCGTAAATATCCGAATACATTTTTTACGTTGACGATATCTTGTTAAATGTTAATAATATCAAAACTTCGAATGCTATAGTTAGTTGTATATCGAAAATGACTTTACAAATACTCATAAACGGGGGATAAAATTCCATTTCAACAGGGAGTCTATTACACATTTTACAATCAATTTAGAGACGTTAATTTAAGTACGAGACGTACAACCCTTCTAGACACGATTTAATAATGTAATATTGCGAGCGATACGTTTTTACCAAGCAATATTGAATATTTAATTACAATGCCGCCATACGTATGTGGAGTCCGTTTGATGTGAAATGGCTCTCCCCAAAACACTAATGACATTTACAAGGGAGCTACACTTACAATTATTCTACTTACGGAACTTCCACGTATTATTATTCTACATTTGTAACTGGGAAATATATTATTCGGAGTTACGGATATATATATTTTTATTACAGGACGATCAAGTGTCGTCACTGAACGTAATATTAGAACTATATACAATTCGAAAACAATGAGGATAATTGAAATACTCATAATACATCGCTAGTCCCGGTTATCATGCCTAGCTGCAATCAACTAGGTATACATCGGTAATGTTGAAACCCAAACTACTCCAATCTAGACGTACCGCTATTGCTAGTATTAAATGCAGCTTATGGTAATCATGCACGGTCGTAGTCCGGTGAAGCTGTTAAGGCATTGCTAGGACAATAGTCAGTTCGAAAAAAAAAAATGGTAATCGCGGATATTAAATAAAATAATTCCAAAACACTGTGCTCGCACATTGTTTTGTTAGAATTATTTTGTAAGCTATACACGACAGAATTAATGTTGTTTGTCGCGCAATTAAAAAGCAAAAACTACTTTTTGCCTGTTCAATATTTTTATGAGATTCATAATGCCCATACCTATATATATATGAAACTCTCCTACGTCATTGAAACAAATAACAACCTTATACAGATCTTAGTTGTAATGTAATTAAATTTCAACTAGGGTAATCTTGGGTAAATATATGCATTATCCTCGACTGCTGTTTGAAGACAACTCCAGAATCTATAAACTTTAATGTAAAATTGTTTATAAATGTACAAGTAAATTAAACCACGAATAAAATAAAAGTATAGATTTATATCAGCAAAACTACATGTAGCAATTTATATTTATATTTTGTTATATTTGTCTCCAGAATCACTTGCGCAAGAGCTGGAAATGGAGCGCAAATCTCGGCAACAGGCTATGGAGCGGGATGTAAAGAGCCCCCTGTCGGATCGAGCCAGCTACTACAAAAACTCCGTGTTATTCAGCTCAGCCACTTAGCTGAAAAACACGGGGTCTATGGACTTCCCCGATAATCAAGAATACGAGAGAGAAGTCGAAGAATCAAGAAAACCAATGATCAGCGTCAAACCTGAGTTTAGAGAAAAATAGGATCCAAAGATTTTAGATTGGAAAAATTGCAAAGTTTCTGGAGAACCATTTGAATATACATACATAGACGAAATATTTAATAATTATTTGATGATGTAATTGTTTTATCCTTCGTTTATATTCTAATAAAATTTGGCGTAACAGATCTCAATAACGTCGTAGGTACTTCGTATTATTGAGATTAATTGTAAATATTGTTAAAGTATCTATTGGATGTAAGAATGTTGATTTCGCAACGTTCAAGGCGAAGTCACGACAAGTTTTCTTCCATAGTAAAATTTGTAAATATCTTTTATATAATAAATAATCTTAAGTGGTTTTATCGACGATTCGAGTAATTTATTCTTTATATTTAAAATCTTTTATAAAGATATACTTTTACACTTATCGTTAAATGCCATATTTATGTATTAAGTGTACTTTTTCTTATTTTGCTTTTTACGTCTAATACGAAGTTGTAGTGTTTTTTTTTATTGTAACAAATCTGTACCTACGTATCTACATATCATAAGTTTCAATACATTTGAAATCGTTTAGCAATCGTTCGAGATAATGGTTGGAATTGATCAAAGACTGTTTTTTGAGATTTTTTTTCGAAAGTTCGCGAACGTGTTCTCATGGTTCATTTGAAAATCTTAAATGCTTAAGTTCCTAATTAAAAACTATCGGTTTGAAAAATGAAAAAAAAATGTAATATCGTCAATAAAACTGTAGGTACACGTATCGTCAATAATAATTTCAATCTCAATAGACGATAACACTAATGTGATCGTCAGTCAGTATCATGTAATTTATTAAATTTTAGTGCAATGATTAGTCGTAACTAAATCTTAGTATATCTTTAAAATTGTACGATAAATAATTAAGTTAGTGGATTAAACAAAACGTTTTTACGATTTAAATTTATTGACTGAATACAGAAGAGACAGTTTTCGCGTACAATTTATTACCCTAAGTGTTTCCTTTAAATCTTCATAAAGTAGACTCTGTATAAATAATTATAGTGTTATTGCTATTATATCATATCCGTAACGCAGAATCGATGTATATGAGTAGTTGTTTTAACGTAAGTTCAGTAGGTATAATATTAGGATATATTAAGTATTGAATAGCGTTATTTATATTGATGCTTAGTTTACGAGACTTTGGACGTCTTAATAGTTTAATGAATATTTAGAAATTGTATCTAGCGATTGGCGCTCGACTATCGTTTAGCATTCATTTTATCAACGATTCGAATATAGCTCGACGTAGGCATTATGTCTAAATAAAAAATAATTAGAATGGCTGACTTTACTAAGGACAGTGATAGTCAAGCGCCGATGCAAACGATCGCTTCGTACAATAACACATTTCGTAATATTAATTATCTGTAACGGATGATGAAAACCTAGTTGTTATTATAAATGTTTAGCTGAACATGTGTGAATGTGTAAAGGTGTGAATGTGGTACTTTTGTATCAGTTAATAATCATTTTAAACTGATTTAATAGGGTTCAGTTTCAACATTTTTCAACAAATATTTGATTTAAGTTACGTTGCTTAATGTAAAAATATAGCGGTGTATTCTAACACTATTTTGATGTCATATAGATCTGTGTAATAAGCCATTTGGCACGTAAATACAGTATTGTCTTATATTATTATATTTTTAGAGTAGTTTTTCCTAATATCGAGGCTTCTCAATCGATGTATCAATAATTTTAGTCACGAAACCAGTAACCAATCCAGACGTGTTTTGTTATTTATTCTTGCTATTATGATTAATAATTATTGATTTACTTTAAAATTGTGTGTGTGCCTTGTATCGTAGAGAAAAATATCAAGATTAAAAAGTAAAATTATCAGCTTGTTTTTCGTTTCATATCCCTATAAGTATACAACTTCCAATACCAGAATACCTAAGATTAGCATAAATATATACGTTATGTATATAAAGTCAATTATAGACAATCAGTTTCTTTTATTTCGAAAAGTTTTTGAAATTTTCGAGAAAAGTTAATAAAACATACCTAAAGAATACCGATCGTTGCAACTGATTTATCTAACAATTGATATATCTAGAAAAACGTTTTGTTCCCGAGGGTTAGGTAAAATCTACATTAAATCGAACGAAGCTGCGGGGAAAAGCTATTATAAAACTAAATTTAAAATAACTAATTGTCAATCGCAAATTTGTACACAACTTGTGCCAAAAATCTAAATTAGAGAGTTTTTAAAAAATTCATGATATTATTGATTAATAGGAACTCGGGAAATGAACCTTTCTCATAAAAAAAGAAAATACTGTACATTGCACAAAACCAGCTAAATTCATAAGTCATTCAATTTTAAAGTGGTTGAATACAATACTTATTCATATTCAAATTCAAATTCAAAAACACTTTATTCAATTTAGACCCTAAGAAGGCACTTATGAACGTCAAAACTACCACCGGTTCGGAAAACAACCCAGTCATCGAGAAGAACCGGCAAGAAACTCGATCTGGTTTATCTTTTTAACAAATATATATAATATTTAGAATAATAATATATTCTATACAATAGTAAATTTCACAAACGTTTTTAATGGATGCACAGAGATGACTCAATTCCAGACATCACCATCGTTCACATATTGATCCACTCTATAATAGCCTTTTGACACCAAAACCCGCTTGACATGGCGCTTAAATTCACAATCCGGCAAATCGGTAATATCCTTTGGGACTTTATTGTAAAATCTAACACTATTTCCCAAAAAACTGTTACTGGTTTTACTAAGTCTAAAACGTGGGACAACCAGTTTGTCACAGTTTCTAGTATTTAGATTGTGCCGGTATTTTACGAAATCTAGCTTTTCTAGGTTCTTATGATGTTCTTATGATTATGAAATCATTAATGATCGTGATATAATTTACACACACATGTACCATACACATATTATTAATTTAAATCAACAATACAAAACGAATATAGAACTGTCCACTAGTAGTTGTGTAACCTGACATAACCCACAATTTTGTATGTGTAAGAAAAAGTCTTGAGAATTTTAAAGATTTCAGTATTAAGTATTTTCTTCTGTAAATTACAATATTCTATAATTATTTTATCACATCATTACATAGTATAAAACAAAGTCCCCTACCGCGTCTGTCTGTCTGTCTGTTCACGATAAACTCAAAAACTACTGAACGGATCTTTATGCGGTTTTCACCATTGGATAAAGTGATTCACGAGGAACATTTTGGTATATAATTTGTCCAGGACTTTTTTATAATCAGGGCAGGACAACGTCTGCCGTGCCCGCTAGTAATAAATAATACGGAGTTCAGGAATATTTACTCTTTCAAGCACTTGCCAGAACTACCTCGACCATAATTAGGCACCTCTTAGTCTTGGGTTGTGGCTATTCGACTTTGAGGAGTTCCTTATTTTATCAACGAAATCTAAGGCCCAAGGTAATGAAATGAAAATGGGACCCACTTAATAATATTAATAAAAAAAATCAAATAGGTTTATAAAGTATGGTAAGGTAATCCTAGGGTAACAAACATTAAAAAAATTGAACCGAATTGTTAGCCCCGTGCTTTTTGAAACTAACTAGTTGCAATAGTTTTTCACTAGTTTGACTTTTTAAGAATTCATGCTATGGAGCTACCATGATATGCAGATTATCTTGATAAATATTAGCACCGAATCGTGAATAAAGTTTATAAAGACTGTATAATTTTCTTTCAATCATATCATTGCCAATTAAATCATCAGACCAATAAAACTACCGTCACATAAAGCAGAAAAGTCGTAAGAACTCTCCCATTTTATAACAGAACTGACTCGCTCGGTCGATAGTCATTTTAAATCCTATGAAATCGGAAAAGTTAATATTTATTGCTAATAGATTTTTGGACGATGAGCACCGGGTTATTTGGGATGCAATTTTATTTTGTCCATATGAATGATTTTATATTTGCCCCTAGGGTGGGCAACGATTCGATAGCTCGCCCTTTACGGCTTCGGACACTGAACAATATTTGAACCCTTAAAGTGTTCGATAAAATATTTTCGGAATCTTATTTCTTCTGAGGTTTCACGTACTTTTAAATAATAATATTGTTTTTAACTATAAGCATGGTTAATGGATTAGATAAATAAGAAGGTATTCTATCAAGAAAATAATTTATTTATTGGTTCATTTATACTATTGGTGTTAGTATAGATTCTTTTATAAAGCTGATTAGTTTGGGAATGGTAATCTTAAGAACTACTAGTTCCATTAAAAAATGCGTTAGACAGCCCTTTTATTGAGGTAACTTCTTAACTTTATAATTTTACACTACAACTTTAAGGAGCGGAACAGAAAGTTAAATTAACCATTCAGTAATACGGAGATTTAGGTTTTAAAAATTATTAAACGGAGACGATGTTATTAGTTCATATGTAATGGCCAATTAATGTAATCCATGCAAAGATCTTGAACTATTCGACTCATTATAAGGTTTTAACTGAAGAATGAAAATAATGATCTCTAAGAAGCTTTTACTATCTTATTATGACAATAAAGAATGGTAGAACCCGTGCAAAACTCGACTGCGGAAGCACCACCGGCATCTATATTTTGTCAAAAAGCAACAGTACTCGCGCCGCTATATTATAGTCTGAACGGTGTGAATGTATACATGCACTGGCACATGAGGTATATCACTTAAATTTTTAGTAATAACCTATTATGACTGTCCTCTGGACTGCGGTCTTTTGAAATCAGTTATACAGAGCTATAGGTTATAGTAACTACTTAACTACAGGTGGCATGCTTCGTTGATTGCAATATAATGAAAATAATTAGACTATCTTGAAGAAAAAAACTCTTACCTTGTTTGCACCTCAGATTGCTCAGATGCCGATTTGTTGATTCGAATGAATTCTGCTGGTTTGTCACTCAATAACATCTTTAAGGTTTATTAAAAAAATATAATTTATTTCTATATACGAATGTACGAGTAAATAACAGATTAAAATAAAACGTACATTATAACAATTGTAACACTAAAGTAATAAAAGTACAAGGAATTTTTTTCTTGCCCTTATGTCACATTACGTAAGCTCGGCAGAATACGTTTTCTTCTTTCTTTCTCTTATATCAGCTGTCATTGCGGTATTCATCCCTTTGAATATATTTAAATCATATCTCACACAGCCTATTCATACCTTTCTTGATATATCTCTATTAAAGTTTAAATTGTCTTTTCTACTTTAAATCATGAACTCTAAAATTTACAGCTTAAAACCAAAATCTGGATATACCAGTATTATACATAAGTATCAATATAATACATACAAGAAGAGTGAAAACATAAGACAAGGCACTTCTCTAATTCCAAGATTTGTTCAGCGACAACTATTGATTTAGCCATGGTAATACTAGAAATATATTAGAGTTACGTTTTAAGTTATTATTAAAAATGTTACCGCCAATGTGTTACAATGCATTAGTGTTTCAGAAATATAACATTTATAAAGCAATTCCTTGATATATGGCATGTTCTTAGTTAACAAACGTTTGCCAGTTAATACTCGTCGCGGTAGAGTTAATATTGCTCACATAAATATTGTCGCACAAGACAGTATCTCGCCGCTTGTAGTCTCTATTGAAGTATAGTGCTCATATACAGGTTGATATAATAACAGTGAAATTAATATTTTCTATATATCTCCTTAACAGATTTTTGATTACTAAATTTTTATAACAAACCTGAGTAGTATTATTACACATCTAAATTTCTCTGAAAATATATTGAAATTTTTACATCAAATATAGAAATGAAAATAGGGAGAAAATGAATATATAAAAATATTACTTTCTGTAATCTTTTAGAGTTATTTTTAAGGTGTGAATGTTTTGGTACAAATAGGCATACCTTCCGCCTGGTATTAAATAATATTTGCGGCCTTCAACTATATAAAACCAACATAAAAATGCAGCAAATTTAACAAAGGTAGATAATAATAGGTGGCACACCAGCGAACTTTTACACATGTTGCAAATCATACCTTTTTACCAGAATACTGTAGAAATAAATGTGGGCCTGTTACCTCTATACTCGAAAATAGATTATAATTTATGTATAAGAAATAAGTCTCCTCTAAAGACGCTACAGTATAAACTTACTCAGAAATATTGCATCGGATGAAGCCTAGATACTCAGTAATATTCTCGCGGTCACATTTATTCAGTCGGTGTTTAAATTATCAAAACAGTACAACTTACTGTAACAAATAAGCGTTCATGAAAAAAAAGGTTCAAAGAAGTATTTTCAAATTCCTTATACGTTTAATGGTTCGCCACAATCTCATATGATATTAAAAAACTATATATTCAATGATATTAATGCACTAAGCCTAGAGGAACAGGCTCTTGGACCTATCTTTCAGAACATACTTATAGTACTTATAAGTACTATATAGTACAAAATACCCTAATGATATGACATGGTCTCATTACGTTGTATTTCGTCAATAACGGTATCACTTCAATTTTGTTCTAGTTGCCAGACTTTCATCTCATCTTTAAATTTACATCATCCTGTGAAAGCGTACGCAGGCAATACACGCACCTGTCTACAAGGAGTCGGGTAGGGCGCGCAATTTTCGCTCTCTGCCTCTCCGCGGATTAGTTTTTCCTTAACATAATTAAATAACTTTGAGCTATGTTGTTGTGTGATGTATGGCCGTGTTTATTGTGTCGTCTCGTTTGTGCCGTCTACCGTACAGTAAAGTGAATGCGATGTGAACGTAATTTTGTTAGCATGTTCACTATTTTTTATTGTATATAAAAAGCCGAAGACAAAAAAGTTGAGTATCTTCCTCCTCTTTTTGTCAACCAATTTCCTTTATTTATTTTTGCTTTGATTCTTTAGACAAGCTTTAGTTGTCGGTAAAAATAATTTAAAAACAGTTTAATTAAAAAAAACTATGCCATCGACAATTTATTTATTTAAAATAGTCAATAATGCAACGGTCCCATGAATAATATAATAATAAGAAGGAGCACACTAGGCTGAAAATGTAAATTTGAAGGCCTTTTATCTTATATAAGTATCTTTACGAGCCTTATGTCTACCGATCTATAATACAGTACTGTAGACTCTTCGGCAAAAAGACCTGAACGATATTGAAACATTACGGTCGAATTTCGACCACTACATGACCACTAGTGGCTAAATAGGCGGATACAAAACAGTTACTTTTTTCCTCTGTTTTGTCAACCGATTCTCTTTTTTTCTGATTGGTAGTTATTGACGAGCTTTAGTGTTACCGATAAAATAAAAAACTCGAAACAGTTTCTTTTCCATGTAATCGACGAGTCAATTTTTTTTATTGATTCTATTCGCAGTAAATTGCATTGAAATTTCAATTCCAAATTTATTTTTTTAATTATTTAATCATTTCATTTATTTATTTTGTGATAATAATGATTATGGTTGAATTTCGACCAGTGGGCAAACATTCGTTTTAGTAATGATATCATTATTAATAGTGTTAACATGTTAGTAAGATATGCCTCGAAGCCAAATTAAAACTATTCGGGTGCTTATGACTATTGCGATTTACAAACTTAAAAACCTTAATTAATTAAAAATTATGTTATTATTAAATATATAAAAATATCCTCACAAAAATAGTAATCTTTATTAATTTCGAATAATTTGAAAACAGAAAGGCGTTTGTTTAACAACGTTACGGTGACACTCAGTTACGAAAACATCTTAACCCTTCTTATTTGAGGGGTTCGTTTTGTCAATTTGCATTAAATATGAGTTAAAAACATTTATTTCTTTTAAGTAAATTCAGTCATTGAAAGGTTTAATGCATATTTATTAAACCAATATGTATATTTTACCACGATAGTTTCATAAACTAATATAACTGACAAGATTCCATGTATTTTCCCTAATTCCATATTTCTATTTCAAATAAGTATTAGTACACAGATATTTTTACAATAAAAAAAATATCCTAATTATTTATGCTCAGTATCGAATTTTTTGATAAAAACATAACTACTTTTAACTAGCTGCCCTCCCTTCTGCAATGTTCCTTTCGCAGTACGACTATGACTGCGTTCCACTAAGCGCTCACAACGCTCACGCTCACGACCGCGAGTTTTCCCGTTCCACTTACATTTTTACGGTCGCCATCTTTATTGAAACTCCCGCCAATTTCGTCAACGCTCACATCGACCCATCTCCAGACATGGGGCGGCGTGAGCTTCGCGTGAGCGTGTGTTATGACGTCATTAATGACGTTTTCGGCGCGACCGCAACGCTCGCGGTCGTCTAGTGGAACGGCTAAAAGGCTGTTGTGAGCGATGTGAACGTCTTGTGGAACGCGCCCTATGTAATGAAATTAAATGACATCTGAACAAATGAATGTCAACTAGTCAATTCTGTCCATATTTTTGAAATATCTCTACTATCTTCTGTATTATATGAAGATTTTTAACCAAACATTTTCACCTTTCTATACGACATTTCTAACATTTTCTCATTTTCATACGGACTTTGTCCTGCCAATTATAAACACAACAAAAAAAGAATTTGTCAAATAGGTGCAAACGTACTGAAATGATGTGATTGCGTACATACATTTGGCAATTGTTTCATAATGTGAAAATTCTTATGATGGGTTTTAATTAAATTCTGATCCGCAAACTTTTTGTATGACGAAACGTGGTGGGGTTTAACACTGTGTTAATGTGTCTCATCCGAATTCCCAAGTTAAGCAACGTCGGGCGCGGTCAGTGCTTGAATGGGTGACCGCTTGGGAACACCGAGTGGTGTTAGCTTTTTGTTGTATTTCTTTTACTGTAATACAAAAGTTTCACGCAAAAATATGCGATACACCGTATTTTTTATTGATTATAAAATAATGGTCAATTTATATAAATAACTCGAAGATGTTATATACTCGAACCTCAATATTATCATAAAACATATAGTAGGAGCGCTTAAAGGAATGGAATACTCAACAGTTCGAAACAATAACGAGTTTCGACATCAGAGACGGTCAACTCTCCAAGTCGCACAAATTCGCATTAAGAAAGGCAAGCAGATAAACTTACTTCGCTTTTAAGCTTGAGACCTCTTGTTGTTGTAAATCCAATTGGGTTTACAGATGTAGCACACCGAGAACATTTAAATGCAATAATACCGATAAAGAATATCAAATATATATATTGAGAAGCGATTTCTTATGTGGACACCCGTAGAAAAATTGCCGTATTCCCATGAATTATAGTGACATTCTGAACTGACTGTTGTAATATAAGAATATAGGAGATTATCAGTGACTAACAAAAAATTAAATTCTTAATCAGGTAACTGCGTAGAGAACTTTGGTCCGAAGACTTTGGTCGACAACGACGAATTAAAGGCGATTGTGGAAGCTGATGATACACAATCTACGGCTGAATTAGCAGCAGCTTTCGATGTTAGCGTCAAAACAATATTGGTCTATTTGCGTCAAATTGGCAAGGTAAAAAAGCTTGACAAATGGGTGCCCCACGAACTCAATGATTGCCAGCGTGAAGTACGCGTCGAGACGTGCCTTGCACTGCTCAACAGACACACAAATGAAGGAATTTTGAACCGCATTGTTACCTGCGATGAAAAATGGATTCTGTTTGATAACCGCAAGCGCTCAGCATGTTGGTTGGATCCTGGTTCAGCACCTAAACAATGCCCTAAACGAAAACTTACCCCTAGAAAAGTGATGGTCACTGTTTGGTGGTCTAGCGCCGGTGTGATTCATCACAGCTTCTTACCAAACGGGGTGAGCATTACTGCAGATGTGTACTGTGAAAAACTGAACACAATGATGGAGAAGGCACATCTCCAGCCAGCATTGGTCAATCGCTCGTCTCCGCTGCTCCTGCACGACAACGCGCGACCTCATACTGCAGAGCAGACGGTCTCCAAGTTGCAAGAACTGGGGTTGGAAGTTCTCCGTCATCCGCCCTACTCACCAGACCTTGCGCCTACAGACTACTACTTTTTCCAGAATTTGGATAACTCCTTGGTGGGAAAAAAATTCAATACCCGAGAGGCAGTACAAAATGCCTTTGAAGAATTTGTTGCCTCCCGTCCAGCTGATTTCTTTAAGAAGGGCATCAATAAACTGCCACTGCGTTGGCAAAGATGCATTGATTGCATGGGTGATTACTTCGATTAATACAAATAAAAAATACATGAAAAAAATCCGTTTAAATTTTTTCATACAAAACGGCAATTTCATAGGTAAAGACCTAATATTATAGCAAAAAAAAAATCATCTGTTCACCGATCAAAAAATTTATTACATAATAAATAATTACATTTTATTTAATTACATTTCACTGTTTATAAGAATTAAAAAAGTAGAGGATTGCCAATAGAAATGATAACTCAAAAGATTGGAACAGCTGTTACCTTATTGAAAGAGTTAAATCAATTATGGCCTGAATTACTTAAATTTCATAATTTGTAATTTGAAATTCTTAACATTACTCTGGTTATCATATCTATTGGTACTCGGAGCAATAATTATATACCTACGTTTTATACAGTTTATCAATTAATGAAACATATGAAGAACTACACAAACTCAATACAAAATATTAATATTACATTTACACAAGCCGTTATACAACGCGTTGTTAGTCTGGCCCAAGCGCAATACCTCACGAGCATGTCGAGGTCATCAGCCACGCGGACCCCTAGGATTTTTACCTACAAAAAATCGCTCAACGCGGTTAAAGAAGTTTTTAGTTCAAAATAAATCTCGGTGTGTTCCAAACTTTAGTCCGGATAATTGTATGGCACGAGGAGTTTATCTCAGAGAGACTTAGCCGAGGGTCTGATGCTATTTGATTCTGAATTGTTAAATATATAAACAACAGATAATACTTGGTAATTCATTTTGTTTGAACTGAAGAAGCTTTTGGTTAGTTCATCTTAAGCACTTCTTATTAGTATTGATGATGGTAGGGTTTTTCTAATGGTTGTCTGTCTACCTACCAGTCTCGAAATGAAGATCTGCCGCTTATCATATTTAGGTGTGTTCTCCGTACAACTACGTGAGAATCCGTTCTCTCTAGGCTTAGAGCGCTTATTATTTTGGACCACGACGTCATTCAATATCAGGCTAATTTATGGCCAAATGCTAATACATATGTCTTGGAATGAGTAACAATATAGATAAATTTCAATCATTTTTAGAAATGTCTATTTGTCTGTTTGTTTCTTCGAACACGTATCACTGCTAAAGTACTGCGTTCATGATAAAACCTCACTAAAAGAAAATCATAAAGCGTATCCAGGAATAACATTTAGTCTTGGTTTATTTAAAATCGGTTTACTCTATCAAAAGTTATTGTAACTTTAATGATGACGCGACTTAAGTATGAGAGAAAAGTAGATTAATAAATGGGCTAAACATATTCCTATGATTTTATTAGTCACTGGTTTTTTACATTAGGTTCCACGCGGACGAAGTCGCAGTCACAACTAATAAATAATAATAATAACAATTTAATTTAAAAAATTAAACCCACTTCAATATATAACACAACAAGGTACTGAAAAGTGAAAATAATTCAGTTATTAAATTAAATAAAAAATATTAGCACATGCTTTACCTAATAGATGATATATTTGAATTTTAAAGTCGTTGCCAATCAACATTTGTAGCATCTACGTACAAACTGTGGGTTCACTCTCGCGTTCCGTGTATAGTATAGTAGATATATTTTTAGACCTATTAACTACCAAATTAGGCCCCCCTCGGCAGCGGCTCAAGCCTAGGTCCGTTCCTTCGGCGTGGAGCCCTCGCGACTTGCATGTATCAGGCAACAGCCCAAGCCGAGGTGTGCCGTGCACCCTTGAACTAGTTGTAAATAAAATCGGCTGAGTGCCTTAAGCGCTCGCCTTAGTAGTTCGGTGAAGCTGTTTGACCTGCTAACTGATAGACCTTGCTAGGTCAATAGCGTAGTCAGTTCGAAAAAAAAAAGACCTATTAAAGTACACAAATAGCATTCCCGATTTTCATGATCTAATAATATCTCTCTTTTGTAATTTATAATTTTCCTAGCTCTTAGCGTTTTTATAATCTTTTAACATATTACCATTTGACATCAGTAAGAATTCACCTACGTATATTAAAATATGAAAATGCTGTTGATGAAATAGAAGGTACTTGATGAAAAGAAGCGAAAATAGTAACTGCGAAGTTTGCCATCAAGAAGATGTGTGTCTTATTCTAATGGAATGTGTCCGGAACGATTTTCAAAGAAGACAAATATTTAAGGATACTTATAATATAGGCGTCTGCAATCAAATCAAATATTGTCACGCCCAGCATCGGAAGAAGCCAAATTAATCTATAATGTGGTGGACGTCGGTATAAGGGCAAGAAAGTGATTGTAATATTCCGTTATTCAATTTAGTTTTATGTTAGTATTTTGTAAGAGGTTATTATATTTATTAGTTGTTTGGTAAGTTGTTACTGCATGTAGTATGAGGGTGGCATGTTCTCTTTAAACAAACCCTAGACAAAAATAAAGGGGAATAAAAAAAAGGTTGAAAATGTTGCATAACGTAACAATTCTTCTTATTTGAACCTGATAAAGTTCTTAGTCACCATATTTGATTTTGTGAAATCGTAAGGTCTACTAAAGCGTACAGTATAGCCGTAGTGAACGTTAAAATGGCGTCTGCTACGAAGAAGGCGGCACAGAGACAATAATAAATTGTAATTACAATTTAAAATGAGCAGGCGTCGCTGTGGGTGTGGCCTCCTGCCCCCACACGCCACAACCACCTCACCACTTCACGTGTGTCGAGTTTTTGTATTACACGTAATGATTGATAATATTTTATTCATTCCATATAAAGGATTGCAAAGGACGATGAGATCAAATTACTTACATAGATATATTAGAGTTTTTAATCAACATGACAACAACTGGTTTTACATCTACCCTTAGAGTATCTCGAAATTGAAACACTGTCATTTATAAAAGAACTAGGCGGCCCGGCAGACGTTGTCTCGCCCTGATTATAAAAAAAATCCTTGACAAATTATGTACCAAAACCTTTCTCATGAATCCCTCTATCCACTGGTGAAACCCGCATAAAAATCCGTGCAGTAGCTTTTGAGTTTATCGCAAACAGACAGACAGACAGACGCGGTACTTTGTTTTATACTATGTAATGATAAAGTATTAACCGCAGTGAAAGTTTTAATTTAGGTGTAGCTACATACGACGTAGTAGCTCAAGGCATTTAAACTGGCCGAACTAAAATGACATTTAGGAAAACATCACTTAAAAAATAATGAATTACCATCAACAAACTATGTTATTTTCTATATTATAATTTAATTAATTTACATTCACAAACAGTATAATTTTTGAGTAAAAATAAGGAAAACGTGCATTTAAGAGCTAAATAAAAGTGATAATCATTCCTTAAATTCGATTTGACAGATATTAAGCCAAGTAATACTCATATTATGACATAATTAACAAAAAACCCTATGAAAAATAACACAACAACGGAAAAAAAATTGAACTGAAAAATTTATATCGAAATTCATATGGGATTCAAACATAAGCTTATAGTTATTAATATCACCAATTAAAGAACTTCTAATTAAATTAATTATATCAGTATTATTATCGGAACTGTTAAAAAAGATGTGTTTTGATATAACATACTATGTTAATTTCTAAACATAAATATAATCACCTTTTGTTCCCAAAATGTTTTGATACGTATCGAATAGCTATTTACCAAAATTATATGTTACGATACATTCACTTCTTTTATTTTCCATTCCCCCATATTCGAGTATGATTTTTGTTATAAAAAGACAATTAAGTCCGTCCGTTATAGCGACAGGTAGGTATTCTTTTAAAGATTCCGTAGTAGTACATTTTAAAGAGCGATATATATAAATAAAATGTATATTACTTATGACAATAAATATAAGATATTTCATAAAAAAAAAACTTACTAATGTTATGAATGTATGTGTGTTTGTTTGACCGTTTGTCCTTCGATTATAAATCAGCGGGTAATTAGATTTAACGTAGAAATCGATTGTATAATGGAACGGGATTCAAGATACATTTTATAAGGATATAAAAATAAAGTTACTTTATTACTTACACACGAAGCGGACGGAGAATAATATTATATATCATCATTATCATTACATAGTATAAAACAAAGTCCCCTATCGCGTCTGTCTGTCTGTCTGTTCGCGATAAACTCAAAAACTACTGAACGGATCTCTATGCGGTTTTCACCAGTCGATAAAGTGATTCACGAGGAACGTTTTGGTATATAATTTGTCCAGGACTTTTTTATAATCAGGGCGGGACAACGTCTGCCGGGCCCGCTAGTTATAGAATAAGTAAAATTTCAATTATATTCATAACGAAGTTTCATTTACCTTTGTCTTAAGGAATATTCGAAATATATCAGTGCCACTAAACCATTTTACGTGGCCATTATGTATATCAAATAATATTTAATGTTTTATGCAAATAGAATAGCTTTTCAAACTATGTATCGACTGGAGCAATCGAGACTTTATTTATTCGTGTGTACACACGTAGTTTTGTATGAATCCGTGGTTATCAAAATATCCAATTTAGAACACTGTTAAACTAGTTTTATTAGTAATAGGTAACGCAAAGTACAGTAGAACATATCTTCAATAAAAAGAAAATAATGTTATTATACAAAATCACAGTGCAGGTACTGAACTGAAATGCGAGTCATACCATACTATACAATATAATAACATTCCACTTAATAACATCTCTATCACTTATTTTGAAATAATGTTAGTGAAAATTGTACGAGTTTGTAAGAAAAAATATTCTTATTAATCGACGTACTGAATAACATCGGTGTATAGTTTTTGATATATTAAATTGAATAAAAAAATGGGTTATTTTCATATCCTCTTTTGAAATAAAAATATTTTGCATATTCCAAAATCTTAAAAGAAAGAGGGCGGGTTGCTTAAGAAGTATGTGTCATCGTAATGTTTATTTTCATACTTTTGTCTCATTTCGAACAACACTCAATATACGGAACCCTAATAAAAGGATAGAGATCATAATCTCGGAAGACTGAGTTTAGGGCTGAATAAAGTGGAAATACATTTTAATGATTATTATAGCCGTAAACGATTTGCTGTGAACACTTTTATATGATCTTTTTGAATTAGTCACAAATATAACACTTTTCACGTATTTATAATTTATGTTAATATTCTCCATACCTTTTTAATTGTATAATTGATTCAAAATAAAACATAACAAAAATTCTTTAAGTAAGTAAGCACTTTGATGTATCTTTAAAAAAATCTAAACAAATTCTCGTGAATCCTTCCAAATTTGATTTCTACAATTATGTATACAGAACGAAACAAATTGTTATAAACATACCACATATTTTTCTCTTAAATAATGAACATTAAAAATTTATCTGAGAAATGATAATACAATAAAAGATTTAGGAACACAGTCAGCGAAATATTAGTTTTATAAGAAAGCTACAAGTCACTTAAAGGTGTAGAACATGGCTATCACCACAAAAAAGGCAATAGTATCAAACGACCGAGCCAAAAAACTATGTGTAATTAAGTAATTGTTTGTTCAGTTTATTGCGACCATGACGAAACTTTATTCGGACAGAATTCAATGTGCTCACTGTGCTCACTCACAATTTGCTAGATGAATTTAAATAAGATTTCACTATAATTTAAATTTAGCGGTTATATAATATACCTATTCAATCCTAAATATTATTCAGAGTTACTCACTTTTGAACTATATATATAATAAGCCTGACCGTTACTCATAGAATGTCTAACTTTTTATTGAATGCTTGAATTATAGTAGTTTGCTGATAAGAAAGATCCGTGTTTTTATTCGTTGTACCGTAATCGAGTTATTTTTTAACTTTAAAAAGTTGATATTTTAACGGGATTTTTTTTTTCATGTAATAACTTTTTTAATGTTTATTAATAGTATGATGAAAATATTTGACTTCAAAAAATTATTCTTTGTACGTGTTATAATATTACTTACTAATTATCGATGATACTACATTGTTAATTATTGTTATGGGCTGTTGATTACTTAATAACGTCATTGACATTTAAGTAAAAAATATAATAAATAAAGTGGAACAGCACTCGATGGCCAATTGCGTTTGCGGTAGCGGAGTATGAGTTGCGTGTTCTGTACCATTAGTCCGCCCTTCTGGGCTGTGTGCCAGAAATTGTTTGCATTACATACTAGCATTGGAATACTTTACGTCACTATATTAGTAAAAAGAAATAATAAGAATATGTTTGTTCCTTGTATACATTTGATATCATTAAATTATCTGTTGTTAACAACATAACCATTTAAATTATATATTTTTTACGAAGCTCATAAACATATATGTTTTTTTTCAATAATGTACAGTGAAAATGCTAAAGAGATTACCTTAGTAGGCCAATCGTTGAAAGTCGACATTAATAAGCAGTTAAAAAAAGTTTTCTTCACGTGAAATGAATGAATGTTACGTTAGAATCGTCATTTTCTACTCATAATGTGGACGCCGTAAAAGAGATACTTAATCTTAAATAGTTATTACCACGAACGCGGCAAAGAATGTCTCCATATTGTGGATATGTCAACGTCGCAATCGAGCAGTAGGACCTATTTTATTTAATTTTTCTCATAAATATTACCGTAAATTCAATTTCCGTTTTGTTTACATTAATGTAGGTATTATCTATTGCATACAAACATTAATATTATTACCTGTTATTTATTTATTTTCCGGATAATATTTCTAAATCGCTCACTTTTTACTGAAATTATATTAATAGTGGCTATGTCGTCGATGTCCCTATCTCCTCTAATCCCTATGACTTGCCTTTAAAAGAACACCTAAAAGAATAGGTGTGTGTGTAAATAATTGTAATATAATATGTTGTACACGATATAATTCAATCTGCAGTGAAAGTAGGTATTAATTAGTCTATTTGCGCTAGTGATATTCATACTCAACAAACAAAAGATAAAAATAGATCACGTTTTTGTCTTTGACATACGTAATAGTGTAGCAAAAATCGCCATTCCGCGACGCGACGTCGAGGAATGGCGACATAATGCCTTATCTACAAACCTATTAATAAATGTCGAATGATTTTTACTATTGTGGTCCACCGACGAATATTACCGTCACACGTAAAGAAACTGTACAATGAAAAATAAAAGTTGGCCATAGTATTCGCGATCTATAACAATGATCTGTAATTATTAATTTAAGAGTATTTTTTAAAATGAATTTAATTAAATTGATTTAGTTAATCGAAATAAACTAAAATTTATTAAACTAAATTATTAAAGCACTATTATATGACGTAATAGTCTCGGAGCGATGGAAAAATGTCCTAGACTGGTGATGCAGCTTTTATGACTAAATACAAGGACTGGATACCTATACCCTGTCCATCTGATTTTAAATCTTTGCTCTTGTATGTGTTTTCTGAGTTTTCTCCTTTTGTCAATACTCTGGCTAATTTTATATGTATTATCAAAATTAAACTTGAATATAAAACCATAACTAACAGTAATTATTATGTAAGTATATACCTATTTAAAGCATGATGTGTTGTGTGCAACTTGTGTTGTTTGTCTGTGTATTTCAGTGGCCTAATCTAAAAGAACTAAATTATATAAAAAAATGTAATACTCTACCTATAAGTGACAATCTCATGACTGACTTGGCTTTGGTAGAATTCGTATTTACGAGACACCATTATTAAAGTTGATGTATGTAATCTGGAAGGTACATTAATTGGTTAGAAAAAGTCTGGATCGTCAATCTAATATATAATAATCTCGTGTCACAGTTTTTATGGTCGAACTCCTCCGAAACGGCTGGACCGATTTTTATGAAATTTTAAATGTACACTGGTAGGTACTAGGTACGAAAATAGGTCGTAAAGTATATTTTATACTTCTAAGTGATTCGGGTATAAAAGGGTCTGGTATTATCCAGTTTTTTTTTTAATTTTTTTCTCAATTTTTCTTTTTTGTATATCTTTATCTGCTATCTAAAAATACCCATAACCCCAAATTTTCACCTTCCTAACTCCACGCTCCCATCTTTTATTCGCGATCTTAGTGTTTTTGTGTGAACAATATCCAAATGACGGTCGTTCGTATTTCAAACAAAATGAAATCATTGATGTTGTTGAATGACAGATGGCGCTATGTCCGCCTCATTGAAATTTCTTCCATATATGAGTAAGTCATTCATTAGACCAACTACTTAGATATTTGTCCGAGTTCCTGAATTGTTAGGTTTTACAATTGGAAACGGTGGGAGTCGGTATAATTGGGTTCTAGGTTTTTTAAGATTGTTCAAGTTTGGAAATACAATTGGAACCGGTAGGTAACCAATTTTACGCAGACGAAGTTACACGAGTCAGCTAGTAATATATATTATTTTCCTTATAATTCATATAATTTAAGCTTCTGCATTAATAAAAACAACCGTGCATTTTTTAAATCATTTTTATCAATACACAAGTAGAAATGTCTAAAATAAAAAGGAAAATGAAGAAAGGTACCTTTTAAGACATTATCGTTTGACGGTAACTCATAAGACATGAGATGCAAGGCAATAACTCGATTACAGGAGAGGTTTCAAGGGTGTGTGGGGGTAATGTTCGAGGGATTATAAGAACTTCGTTAGTCTCTCATGGAGGTGTCTACCTCAAGTCTGAGACGGTAGATTATCACTTTTGCCCTTAGCGACGCATTTTGTTATCTGTCTATATTGTATGTGACATGTGATGTACTGTAGTATTTTATAGGATGGTATTTTTGTCTCATATATAGCATACTTATACTAGCTTTTGTTGGTATCTTCGCTCACATTGATGTAGACTTGACCGATGCCTCGAACAGCACTCGAGGTAAAAGGTACCAAATGTCCTTTTAAGTACTCCTAACAACATGTATGCAATCCATGATGATTTATTGAGTCAAGAGCTATTGACCTAGCAAGGTCTTAACAGCTTCACCGGACTATTAAGGCGAGCGCTTAAGGCACTCAGCCGATTTTATTTTGACAACTAGCTCAAGGGTGCGCGGCACACCTCGGCTTGGGCTGTTGCCTGATTCATGCAATTCGCGACCTATCTGAGCTAACCTAAGTTTAGCTATATATTCATACTTATATGAGTTATTGAAACATATATGTGTACCAAGCATACACACCTCAACAACTCTTATATGTATTTTGTGTTGGATAATTTTTCTAAACTATTTCAGTTCAATAAGGGAAAACAAAAATAAAAACCCTTCCACTTTCATGTGTAACGTAACAAAGTCTCATACGTATTTATAATACTATAAAAGTAATTAGTCAAGACTAAAAAATTACAGAAAATATCTATTCTTCACATTATTTATTTGTACATTTAAGAGAATTTCCAAAAAGAAACATACTTTTAAGCGAGACACATGAGTAGTTAAAATAACAAAACATTTGTATCGTCACTTACTTTCCTAATATATTTCCTCATTTAGTGCATTCCAATTCCTGACAATATTGGTTTTATATCAGCCGGTTATAAATTATAAATAATATTCAAAAGAACATATAACTCATTATCTGATGGGGTTATTGAAAGGGTTTAATGAAAACGAAGCGAAACTAATACTGCGCCTTCCTGCGATATAGATCTTTAATATCGTATGAGTGGGCGAAACATTAAAATGAAAACCGAACGGAAGCAACCGCGCCTGCTGAAATAATGCAAATGAAAGAAAATTCACTTTATTTAATATATCCTAATAATTATTTGTAATTGCTTATAATTTATGTTTTATATTGGAATTTATGATCTAAGTATAGTTTTTATATAAGATTCATTGTAAACTTTCTACACTGTCAACTTTGTATTACGTCACCTTTACTGGAAATACTAGTAATATATTGAAAGTCATTATCAAATTAAGTCATCAAAAATCATACCAAAGTCACTGAAGAATTTAGGCTTCCGGTATATGTTTCGATATTTTCATGTATTTATAATGCATGTCCGTAAGAACCTTGAAAAGCTAGATTTCGTAAAAAAACCGGCACAATCGAAATACTAGAAACTGTGACAAACTGGTTGTCCTATGTTTTAGACTTAGTAAAATCAGTAACGTTTTTTTGGGAAATAGTATTAGATTTTATAACAAAGTCCCAAAGGATATTACCGGTTTGCGAATTTAAGCGCCATGTCAAGCGGGTTTTGGTGTCAAAAGGCTATTATAGAGTGGATCAATATGTGAACGATGGTGATGTCTGGAATTGACTCATCTCTGTGCGTCCATTAAAAACGTTTGTAACATGCACCTAATATATTCTAAATATGATATTTATATATTTGTTAAAAAGATAAACCAGATCGAGTTTCTTGCCGGTTCTTCTCGATGACTGGGTTGTTTTCCGAACCGGTGGTAGTTTTGACGTTCATAAGTGCTTTATTAGGGCCTAAATTGAATAAAGAAAGGGTTTTTGATTTGATTTGATCATTTAAAATTAATTGATGAACTATGAATATAGAGACACATCTATATATATATTATATAGGTGTTTGAGGACAGATATTTAATTTGAGGACTCCTAGTTATATTAATTAAATGTAATGAACTAAGGGTCCATATTATAGATATTATAATACGTATATATACATAATTCTTCTACTTATCTAGTTTCAAAATAATGATAAATCCGATCGAGTTAGCGGTTGTTATCGATGACTGTGATATTTTTTGAACCGGTGGTATTTCAGGGTTCACGAAAGCCTTCTTAATACCTTAATTGTGTAGAGTATTTTTGATTTTGGTGCCGACAGCTAATCGGTCAGACGTTAGAAAATGTCCTAACATCATTTTTTTTTCCTCGAACTTACTACGCTATTCGCCTAGCAAGGCCTTAACAGCTTCATTCACCGGACTACAACCTAACATCATGGTATAGTTTTTATACGATGTTTTCATTCACCGCAAGTTTATACTTATTGCAGATGAACACACCTGACCTTTCAAGGCACTGGTTTGGCAAACAGGGAACCAGGGCGACCGGGCTGTCTCCGTCGGAGGGCAGCTTAACTTTCGAGCTAAATCCTGCCGTCAGGGCATCGCAAAGCATGCTCGTGCAATCCATTGACCCCCATTAGTGTGGCAGACGGTTCATCGCGGGTCTGTAGAAGACTAACATTACGAATACAGATCGATCAGTTCGGTGTCTAAGCATGTTATCACTGAGCCTTCGCCGCTTTTTTATTATAGCACGACAAAGTGACTGAACTGTGTCACCGACAGAGCTGCAATCCATCGTTATTATTGCTATCATGCCGGCCTGTAAGCGTTTAGGCAACAGAATATACACTGGGTAAACTCGCATATTAGGTTTCCGCATGGTGCCCGCGAGGCAGTCGGATACAGAATTCTAACCTGTCCTATGTTCTATGGTTACTGGATATCGAGAAGCTGCTCCCACCACACAACACCTAAGCATGGAACAGTCGCGATATATAAACCTCTTGTATCACATAAAATTAACCTCGAAGTGCACCACTACAGAACCATAGCCCCTTTCCTTTACTTCGGCTGGCATAAGAATAATCACCATGCCAGCCCACGATGTACTGGCGAGAAATCCACATTTCTATATCTTTTTTCATACGTTGATATTACAACATTTCTCAGGTTCAGATTTTCTCACGATGTTTTCCTTCATCATTAGTCGATAGTGTTGCCAATTTAAATTAGTAAATTTATGCAAATTCTTTAGTACATGCCGGGGTGCAAAGCTGTGGAACTCGAATTGATATTCCACCAGTGAAACCACTCGACCACCACGACGTTCATTTACTTACTTGGAGTATAGTGATCGCGATTTGATTGGACACAGTTACCCTAATTTGACATTTAAATAAATTTGTATAGAACGAATAGTCATTCTATAAACACAAAGCAGTTAGCACAACGTATCATATCATAACAAAACAACAATCAATAATAACAATACTACAATACGGATAGGAAGCAATATCATAAACACGCTCACTCATACCCCCGGGGCTTTGGACCGGAACCCGCTCTAATCCCTTACAACTGAAACTTGCCTCCCAGTTGTTACGCCAAATCTTAGTTAATAATTCTAGAAAGATCTTTAAACAGGATGCGGTTAGCGGTCCTACGAACGCTTTGTTTGTACATATAAATAAATTATATTTTCGGTAAATTACCAATACATAGAGAGAATTAGTGTTGATTCTATTATACAATGTAAAAAGTATTGTCATGATATATAAGAATTATTTATATGATACTAGCGGGCCGGGAGGACTTTGCCTGCCTTGATAATAAAAAAAATTCAAAAGCAGCGCCACCTACCGGATCAAATTGTGAATCTAAACCATTCTCGGATCCACTGGAACACGCACACAAAATTTCATCAAAATCGGTCCAGCCGTTTAGGAGGAGTTCAGTGACATACACACGTACAGACGAAATTTATATATAAAGATATATTTTAATGATGTATATAATATAAATTACTAAACATGATATAAGGCTATACATATGTATAGACCTGTAAATATATCTTCAGTTGTATATATTAATCTGAATCATCTGTTTATAAGGGGTTCTCAAAGTGTGCGCCGCGGCGCCCTGGTGCGTCGTACAGAGTAAAGAAGGGCGCTGTGAGGTACTTTTCTTAATTTTAATCCGGTACCTTAACTTAATTATTCGTAGGTACAGCGTAAGTCATTAAATTCCCAGCACACACAGATGCATGTTGTGGATGTCTTAATATCTGTGCCTATTTAAATAACGTATCTATTTCGACTTGCTAGTTAGGTTAGGGCGCCGTGATAAAATACCAAACTTGTAAGGGCGCCGCGGACTGAAAAAGTTTGGGAACCCGTGTGTTATATTATAAGCCTTTTTAGTGTGTTTTAAAAAGGATACTACAGTTGAATATTTCTTATAATTATAAATGTTAGTCAAGAAAAATATGTTTTTATGACCATATTTAAAATTAATGAGATTTATATCTCATTTTAAAGTAAAATGTTGACTATTTTGGATATTTCTGTATTTTTGGAATAACAACTCAATATGAGCGTGTTATAAAGTGAGTTTTCTTTTCTTCTTTTTTTTCTTTTGCAGTAGCATTTAAATAGTAAGGTTTACTGTTATTTACGGAAATTAATTAGCAATTCACTGTACCACGTGCGAGTTTATGACTACTTCATTTCTAACGTTTTGAAGAATACAAAGATAGATATGCAAAAATGCGTCGTTTAATTTTCTATTTACAAATGTTTTCATTTCATACATACATTTCCTTATAATTAAATTCTTTAACAAATCTTTTGAAAGAAAATACTCAGAATTCGAGCTTTTCCAAAGTATAATTCTTTTGTTATTTTCAATATTTTTAGAAATATAATAAGCTGGTGTTTTGTTGTTTTGATGATGGTAAGTGAAGATGAGGTCGACGCTGGATCGCGTTTACTGGCCAGAAATCTATTTTTATAGTTTGTAGATTTTAGACAGAGAGAAAAACACATTTATTTGCAACACACATAAGTAAATATGAAAACACGTACAATAAAAAAAAAAAAGAAAAAACATACATGTAAACAATGAAAAATGGAAATACAAATGATGGTTAAGTGTGTGTGTGAGGTTAGTCCTTCAGCACTGATTTTCACTCAGCGCCCAGAGTATTATGTGTGCACCGAATGATGGTGGGCATATTACGTGTTAGTGTAGTGTTTCGTGTAGTGAAGTAATATAAGTTTGAAAAAAAAAGTTGAGAGTTTTGACCACAAACTCATTTGATATTAAATGACGATGCGGTCTAAGAAAATAAACACGGTAAACTTAGAACGGGTGCTGGCTTTTGAGTGCAGCTGACGGAACACACCATCAGGTGCTTGGCGACCGAGCCCTTGAGGGTGGTAGCTATCCACACGCACTTAGAAAATCCTGTTCACCGAAAACTGCGACTCAGTTACAATCCTACTACAATAAACCTGCGTCCATCGAAGCGGTATCCGACACGCTATCAACTAAGCCCTTAACGCAAAGTCGTTGAAGCAAATTAACTTATAAAACTCATACGAACTAGATTCTAAATATTTACATCTGTAGTGAACAAAACATACAATAATGACTTGTAATCCGATATTAAAAATAATTTCATCATTATTCTGAAAATCTATGCATAGAAAGCGGAACTGCACGTCACTGTCAAGCAATTTTACATTAAGTTAGATATAACGCGCGCTTCGTTGTGCAAGTTGTGATTGCATCCTCCATAACTTTGAGCTGTGCTCGCACTCGATACCTTTTGTGTTTGCGGAGGCGCCTTTGTGTGAACCAACGACTCGTGCGTTTACTTTACACTCGCTCTATGCTGTTCTCTACGGTGATATTTTAATTAAATTGTTAACAAGTGTGTGGGCCGATCATTATATTTTGTAAGAGAGCAAAATAAGTTTAATTAAAACCGATAAAATAAAGTAATTTATTTGTTATACTATATTACTTCACAGCACATTTAACGCATACTAAATTTAATAATTTACGAACATGTTGTGCCAATTACAAAGTAATCATTATTACATTATATATAGTATATGTGTCTTTTATATTCAAGTAGGTGGATTCTTAGGTTCGGCTGTGACTTCAATGTTAAGTATTCTTTTGGATATATGAATTCATGTGTAAGTGTTTCTGATATGTTCCTATTCGGTACATTATCGTAACAAATATATTTTTTTAGGAATTCAGTTTCGGCATAAAAATGTTTCTTTTTTGTTAGAATAAATCAATATGATGGAACTTCGTGTCATACACATTAAAACAGCTCTGTAAAACAAAGTTCTTTGCGCAGTTATATTTAAGTGACTATGGTGTTTGTTTTTATTTCGAGTTGTTTTCGTGGGTATTTTAAAGTGAATAAATTAAGAGTTTGATATATTCTCTAATTTTTACATAAAGGTTAATTTTTATGAACACTACTATCTGATCAATAATAAGTAATATACAATAGTCTCGCTATCCGCCTCTGTTTGTATGTATACTTAGTTCTGTTAAATTACGAAACAGATTTTAATACAGTTTTCAGTATAATTTACAATATATTATCCGGAAGGTTTATAAAATGTATTTATGAAACGTGTGTATTATATTTGTTGAAAATAAAGAATAGTTGATGTGTATAAATTTATTTAGTTCAAAATAATTTTCGGACGCTTACATTTCAATTCTGGTTAAATCAAATCAAAATAATTTACTATAGAATTGTATATCTTGTAGCACTTAAACTTATGTCGTATATCTCATGTGTTTTGCATACATTCATACAGACAAGTTGTGTTCAATCTCAGTTCTCTGTGCTTAAATTATGTAATGTTCATACAACTATAAATGTGTATAACTCGTCCTTCTATTTACCTCATGCTACAAGTATGAACTGCCGTATGAAATCGAATATATGACGGAATAGAACAACCGACATGGAATTTGTTCGGATAGACGTCTATCGTCTCTGAACGTCCATCAACGATTTATTCTTTTTAACTGAGAATAATAATAAAAGTGAAATTATGAAATGTTTTCATGCTGTTAAATACCTATTAAGGTTTAATAATGATATCTCTATTGCTTTTATTTATTATCTGTTTCTTTTAACAATCAGTCTGATAACTCTTCATATTTATATTTCTATTACTTAACATTCACATCAAAGTTTTTCTAACCAAATTACCTAAACAAAAAGAGAACAAATTGAAATTATTAAAATGTTTCTATTTGGCTTCGAGATCTAACATTTTTAAGTAGATATTGTAAATGACTATGCCGGCGATTCTGTACTGTCATTATTTGTTGTAATAGACAATTGAGGTAAAGTAAAATGATTAAGTTAAATATTGTGCGTCCTAGTGTATACAATTACCAGTTGTCATGGGTTTTTTGTACGACAAAGAAGGTATAGTGCTACAGTTGATTAATGAATTAATGAATACAGATGAATTATAGTAAAATGAGTACAATAAAGACCTCCGTGAAAATACACTTAGGTGTGCTAATTGCGATCGATATCGAATCGTCGATTTTTTTTTAAATATTTTTATATCATAGTAGGCAAACGAACACGTGGTTCACCTGATGTTAAGTGATCACCACCGTCCATAGACACTTGCAACACCAGGAGAGTCGCAAGTGCGTTGCCAGCTTGTATTTGGGGGAGGGGTGAATAGGCAAGAGGGAGTAGGGGAGGGAGATGGTTTTTTTTTTTGTTTTTTTTTTTTATATTATAGGTGGCAAACAAACAGGCGGCTCACCTGATGTTAAGTGATCACCGCCGTTCATGGATACTAGCAACACCAGGGGAGTTGTAAGTGCGTTGCCAGCCTGTGTTTGGGGGGAACGGTAATGGAGAAGGGAGAGGGGGAGATGGTGGCAAGCACTGTTACTTTACGTCGGTGTTTTGTGAGAGGGTGGTAGTAAGTACCCTGCGCGAACCGACCCATTCATGCTGAAACCAGTAATAGCTTCAGCGTGTCTCTGACACCTATATATATCTAGTAAACAAAAAAATTAAGGAATATCGGTTAAGAAACAGCAGAGGAAGATATACTAAGCCGTTTTATCTCTGCCTATTTATACATAGAATATAAACAAATTAACAATATACTTTTATACTGTTGATGAATCCACACAGAAAGGAATTGTACGCTGAAATCACTATAATTAATGCCTACCATATAGTAACGTTGTCAAAATAATAACTACTTATAATGTCTATGTATTGTTCCATGAACGTAATATACTTACCTAAACGCTTCTGCTTTCGGTAGAGCAAAATAAGTATGTCGTCCAGTTTTTGCCCCCGGCACGGCATCGCCGCGCAATCGAATTATTTCGTCGCCACCATCCATGCAGTAAATTAAGAATTAACACGGAAGATTATTTTAAAACATACATCGGGATACCCTTTCTAACGAGATTGAGATTTAAGTCGTCTGATAACTTTTTAATTGCTAAATCTACCTACATGAGGTACTTTGACGAGAACCTTTTGTATACGTGGTTATAAATGACGAATGGCGATGTGGTTGAAGGTAGTAAGCACGTTAGAGGGGGGACTGGCTCTCTAGTGCAGTTGCTGGAACACACTAACAGATGCTTGGAGATAGATTATCAACATTGAAAATGGTAGTTAGTCAGGCAGACTTAAAAAAGCCTAACCATCATACTATGGTTCTTAACGATGTTCTGAATGATAGAAGCTACAACGACCGACGCGGGGTCCGAACACGCTATCAACTGAGCCAATAATGCTATAAAGCTAACATATTTTAAAACTTTTATTCTTTTTTACTAATCAGTTCATGTTTTTTTATACCAAAGGGCAGCAAACAGGCAGACAACTCAGCAGGTGGTAAATGGTTATCATCATCTATGGCCAATTGCAAAACCCACTGTCGCTGTCCTTGAAGAGCGTATTTTGGATCATTTTTTGAAAAACCCCACTTACATGCTCCAACCTTGGGGAAAATCGTACCAGGTAACCTATTTCTCAACGCTAGTGTGTGCATAATTAATGTTCTAAAGAACTTGATGGTTGGCGTTATTTTGCTAGGTTTAAGGGTTGTGCATGAGCAACGAGATAGCAATGGGTTCAATGGAATCTCTGGGAAATTTGATTTAGACAGCAACTCATTTATCATTAGGAGCTTCATTCTCGTCCAGGTCAGTTACGATAAAGTAGAAAGATGTTATATGAAAGTGATTTTCAATTAAGTGGGTAACAAGTTTAGAAGTGTAAACTGCAAAAATGCGTACGCCTATTTCTTTCCTACAATATTTTGTAGGTGGTAGAGCCACGCTGAAGCTATTTTGGTTTCAGCATGAATGGGTCGGCTCGCCCGGGGTACTACCACCCTCTCACAGAAAACCGACGTAAAGTAACAGTCTTTGCATTATTGCGTTTCGTTCGATCAGTGAGAGCGCCGGTTACCCACCTACCCACCCCCTCCCTTCCTCTCTCCACCCCCTCCACATACCCCACTCCCCTTTCCCCAAACAGGCTGGCAACGCACTTACGACTCCCTTGGTGTTGCAAGTGTCTATGGACGGTGGTGATCACTTAACATCAGGTGACCCACCTGTTCGTTTGCCTCCAATGATATAAAAAAAATATTACTAATACTATTTACGATTTTAAACCATAATTTTCGAGTATATTATATTACGATAATTATTATAAAGAATATTTTCTGTTACTTGTATGCGTGGTAAAGTTCTATATTACATTGAAAATTATTCGTCGTTACTAATATTATTATGGGGAATATGAATTTGTTTGTTTGTTACGCTTTTACGCCTTAACTACTCAACCAATCATTATGAAATTGTGAATACACGTTGTCAGGAATAGAGGAAAGGACAGATATATTTCATCCAGAAAAAAGTATTATTCACGAGGGATAGGTTAAACCAACATAGACACGAGTGAAACCGCTAGCAAAAGCTAGTTACTAAAATATTAATATTTTATTATGTATTTACATTACAATAAATGTATTCAGAAATAATATGTTTTATCACAATAATGAGTTTGATACGAGAAATTTATACATGAGAAATATTCTCGTAGAGTTGCAGGGCGAAGGACTTACTAGTTTATAAAAACTAAAAAAATAATCAAATTAATAATAATAGTAAACAAATAATCAAATATAAAACTTAGTAGAAATACCTACACTGCATTCTTGAAGTATCCGCATTCCAGATGTTAATTATGTATTTACTTATTGACAAAAAACATCCTATCATTTTCATTTCTCGAACACTATCAGAAAGTCAATCTTACTACACTCGTTATCATAGTTGTATGTTTTTGATTTACATTTATTTTTACAGTTCTTTAATTTAGTTTGTAAAGTAATTCTACTTATTTGTTTTATTATTCTTATGTGTTACGTGTCGTAGTTAAATTAGAATTTTTAGAAAAAATACAGGAAAGATAAGTGGGATCAAATCAAGAGTTTACTACAATTTTCATTTCTGGAACACTCTATTAAAAGGTCAATCTTATTACAGTCATTACCATAGTTGTATGTTTCTTTTTACTTTATTTTTACAGTTCTTATATATACTTTCTAAGGTTATATGTAAGCTCTTATATGCTTATATATACTTATGTATATGTGTTACGTGTCATCGTTGAATTAACGATAAAAAAAAATAACAAAAAAAATCAGTCCGTTAAAAATTTCGTGGGCTCAAGTGAAAAAGTCTTATAAAAAACAACATTTAACTTTAATTGTGCATTATATGATTTATTTCCAATCATCAATTTACAATCATTTTAATTTTACATAAATGCTACATTACTTTGCAAATTTCAAAATATTTAGGTGTTTCAGAATAATGATGATATAAATAGCGAAAAGAAAACATTATAATTGTCTTAAATAAACGGAAGTAAAAACACCCATTTAGTAACAGTCGCTACCGCCGAAAATTAACATTTGTGAAATCAGTCAAACAAAAAATTCAAATCGATTTCAAGCAAGAACATTGTTAACTACAAAAACGTGACAGGTGCTATAAAAAACCAATCGATACAGTATCAACTGTAATAAGTCAGAATTTTTGTTCGTATTTTCAGAATCTTATTAAATCTGGTAATATCACGTCCAATTTCTACTAGTGTCCGACGTGAAAGTCATAATTATACTCAACCGGCTGCGACACAAATGTGGGAAAAAACTACACAAAACCTAAAATATATCTGTCTAAAATTGCGAATATCATCGTAGCTTTTTAAACATAGATTTTGTCATTTTTCTAAAACATTTTTCAAGCGTTGAATATAACAAAATCTTTGCAAACTCGAACAAAATATATGCATAAATCAATAATATTATTAATAAGTGCGATAGTTGAATGAGTTTTAAATTATAAGCAAGATCCCTTGCTAATGAACTCGTTGTTAGAAGGAGAACTTCTCAAAAAACTGATAGCACTCTCATGCCATAGGACAAAACTTTTACGCTAACCAAAGTATTGGTAAGCTTTCTAGTCGCAAATTTGTCTATGAGCGGACTTGGCAATTCCTTGAAAAGGTTATGAGTACTCAAATCCCCCACGGTTCCAAAGCTTCGTCTCTAAAAGTTACAAAAACGTAGTCTATGCCAATTACTCGTGCTACTTACATCGTTTGATGTTTCCTGTTCAGCAGCAACCATACCAGCTCGCAAAGAGTGCAAAGACGTGTTTATCATTTCATTCCAAGGGCCGACTCATTCTCGAGTATATAAATATTATCACGCCGGATCATTCACTATCGTCAAGCCCTAAACCATTTGAATCCAAATTCGCTTACAATAATTAAATTTTCATAATCTGTCATACCCAAATCCTTACCAAAAACCTTTTTTTCATAGACTATCATATCTATTTGTCTATCCAATTAATTAATGACGTGCTTCAGCACTCGTTTAAACAAAAGTATACTTTTATCATGGTATTATTTTTACTTACCTTAAATTCAAAGGTCCCGGTCGTCCCTACGTCCGAACATCCGAACGTCTACTCCGATACATGATTGTATTTCTATCTCCATTGTTTTAGTGTACACGTTCAGATGTCACTGGGATCGTTGGCATTATTATTATTCTACGGCTGATAAGGTTCAAAACGTCCGAAGATGACGATTGAAGCTGCAGCGCCAACTTTTCTTGTTTCAGTGTTTTGATTCGTAACAAACTGTGACACACTAGTTGTACACTTGATGTGTTGTTTACTTATTATCATTAGAATTACAGTGCCATATGATATAGTAACTTTATAATATTGGTATGATATAAGCATATATATTCCATATAACTTTTTGTTGTACTGTGTACAGAATTTCTGAGATTATGGTGTCTAAAGAAGCAAACTATGAAAGGAGACAATTTATCTACTATATAAAACCAATAAGGCAATCCGCTGTACGCTTACGATTAAATGCTGATTTATTATTTATGCTGTTAATAATCCGAATAGAAAAATAATAAATATTAAGCGGCGATAAGGAAAATTGTTAAACAGAAGAAAGCGGCGCGGCTTGAACAAATAACCGAGAAATGGTATCGTGACAAACATCCATGCTTCAAGCGACCTCTAGTAAATCAACGCGCGAATGAAATCCAATTACTGATACAAAAAAAACTATTACTTTCCAGAACAATATAGGTGCCTGCACTATAAATATTAATATATGATATTCCTTCTGACATATGTTCTTTTATTTTATTTATATTTATACATTGACGATCAAAGAGAACATCGTGAGGAAATTAGAATACCTGCGAAATATTCTTTAAAAGTAAAATAAAATACTAAAAGTTAAAACGTCTTGATTCGCATGTTGTTTTATAAGCCGATGTATTATATCTAGGAGAAGCTATTTACCCCTAGATTATCATAGTAGTTATTAAAAAGTGTATATAATTTGTTGCTCTTTCTCATGATAATTGCAAATAAGTTAATAGTAGTCATATATGGCTGATAGATATGAACCATTACAAGAAATAATAGAAAATTTAAGAGGTGTAATTGTTGTATTATGTTCGAAGTCATAAGTGACATTCACAAATAACACAAAAGACTTCGTTTTTTATACTTTATAAGCTTTAGCATTTGACTACAACCTCATCTTTTTTTTATATATCATAGGAGGCTAACGAACAGGCGGGTCACCCGATGGTAAGCGATTACTGCCGTCCATAGACACTAGCAACACCAGGGGAGTCGCAAGTGCGTCGCCAGCCTGTGTTTGGGTGGAAGGGGGGAATGAAGGAGGAGGAGGAGGGCGGGAAGAGGGGAGGGGAGATGGGCCTCCGGTGCTCTCACTGGCCGAACGAAACGCAACAATGCGAGCACTGTTACTTCACGTAGGTTTTCTGTGCGAAGGTGGTATTACTCCGGACGAGCCGACCCATTCATGCCGAAACCGGTAATAGCTTCAGCGTGGCTCTACCACCTTGTTAAACGGCGATATGGTCTAAGATTGATGAATACACTAAATCTGACTCTCAAAAACGTTCCAAATATATATAGTGAATATTTTAACAATATTACATAACAACAACACATACTAAAAGTAGGTGAATCACAAATTAAAAATAAGATTTGGTCCATTTTTTTTAATAAAAAGAATATTTTGATATTCTTTACAAGTATACCTACAGGTAGAAAAATAATCGCTCTCATATTAGTTAATAATTATTAAACTACAGCAATATAATAAAATCATTGGGTTTTGCTCTTAATATCTCTGCGCTCGCTCACTGTTGCCCGTAATTACTATAACAAGACCGATTCATCATTCTTTATTACAATCATAAAACTCCATGCAAATTTCATGTAAGCTCTGATACTCGATGCGAATGAGTTTCGATACATTGCAGAAATCGATATTTTTTCTTTTTATTTTTTTATAAAAACACTTTTTTATTAACACTCAAAATCGCGATTATCTAAATTATTTTTGAGGCAAGTTTACCATTTTAACTTACATCTCGTTAATTACATTCAGATGATGTAAAACTGTTTTTAAATTGCTTGACTTTTTTAATCATCACAATTATATTTCGTTGGAGAGAGTGAAACTAAACATAAAAATTAGATAGTGGCTTGAAAACAGTTCTTTTTAAATATTTTAATTTACTAGACTTTGTTACGTATCTTTGATTAATATGCCGGCTTCATAGGTCAGATCAATTGACTTTGTTGTCGGCTTTATTTCTCAAATATCACTATTATTGATTGACCAATTATTACAAAACAGCCTAGGCAACCCATCTTAATAAATTTGGTAAGAGAATTACATATCTTTGTTTAAAATAAAATGCAAAGCCACAATATTCTATTTATATTAATCGTTACCGTCTAGATCATTAAAAAAATTATTATTCCGTTTTTTACGTATTTTTAGAATTGTACGATAGATTTTTACATCCATCTGGTGTATATACATTATATGGTAGTATATATTAAAGAACTTATGAAGAAACAGTAATAGAACACTTAATAAACTATCAGCTTATCGGTTAGGGATGCTGAATTAATTGTTTACGAAAATAACAAAGAGAGGATTACGAAAATTGAAAAGAGAATTCATCTTTTTCAAAAGTAGGTATATCTGTTTCAACGGATTGAAATTCTTGTAACGTTTCTTGAACAAAATGACTTTCAAAATCATTGTCTCAACATAAACAACGGCTCCCCGTGTTTCCACTGAAAATGTCATTAATGTCAGAGTGAAATTCGGGGTCTAATCTCGTCACTGCAAAGCTTATTACATTTATACAACGGAGTAATCTTCGAATAAAGTTTTCAATGGAAAGTGTTGAATCATTGAGGATTGCGAACCCTTGCCCACTGAAAGAACTCCACCCAGTGCTGCCAAACGACGTTTTAATACTGTTTCATTTATAATAGCTTTTCCTAGAAAATAACATTTTATAGGAGACAGTATAAGATTTGCAATAAGGTGCATTCTAAAAATTTTTAAATATAATGAACTAGCTTCTGCCCGCGCCTGGGCTAACACTAACACGCAGCGGAAACTCTCAAAAGGAAAAAAATACCCGATTTTGAAATATTCAATTTCTGCTTCTTATTGGTTCTCTGTTCTTATTGATTTTAGCGGGATAATATATAACTTATAGCCTTCCTTGATAAATGAGCTATCTAACATTGGAAGAATTTTTCAAGTTGTATTACCCCCTACAAACTCACAAACTTTACCTCTTTATGATATTAGTATAGATAGATTGCAATTTAATTATTTCTTTCCATTTATTTTCAATTAACAATAATATAATTATATATATAATACATTTTTTTTTTTTTTTTTTTTTTTTTTTTTTTTTTTTCCCTTTCTCCCCTCTCTCTTTTTTTTCCCCTTTTTTCTTCTCCTTTTCCTTTTTTTTTTTTTTTTTTATTTCTTTCAAAAAGTTTAAAAGTCAAAGTTAAAAAAAAAACATTTTAAATGACATTTCTATACAGATATATTCTTGTAACTTGTTTCTCTAATTCCTTGACGATCACATGTAATAACGTACACAGAACTGTTATACAGTACCAATTACGCTTCGAAATTTACATATTTTATTATATCCATTGTTCTAGAATATATCAAAAATTGTAATAAACTTGACTTTGAAATTAAAATGGCATACTATGTTTATTCATCTTCCGACAAATATCAATGTAATTTTCTTTCATATTTACTAAGTTATAGTAATTAAAGATGAAAGAGTATTTATTAACATTTTTTTTTTGTTTAATCATTAGGTATACTTTTATATCTTAAGGTACTTGAAGAAACTTCAAGCATAAAGTTTGTGTTTATGGTTGGTTTATAAGTTTTAATAATACATATAGCAATAATATAACTAACTGAACTGTGACACATCTCAAAAATACCTTATCTAGATAAATTAAGACTGTTATATATTTATAAATTAATAAATAAATTAATGTTTGATTCCCGAGGTATTACTAAAGCGTCTTGGAACAGTTTAATGTCTTTAAGAATACGTTTCGTCGATGACTCGACGTCGGAACTGAAATCTAGCAAATATTACTAATTAAAATTCAATTTTGTTACAATAGTAATAGATTTAAAAAGGGTTATTAGGTTACTTATGGAAGATGGTTTTTAAGGTACATTAATATTAATTTAGATATTTATTTTATATACCTTTAGTTTAGAATATATACATGTTTTGTGTATATATTTTGCTCTATTCGTGATTCATAAATTTCAACATTGTCTCACAAATCACCATGAAGTTGCACACCTGTGTTTTTTATGGAAACGGTTCTTATGCTACCTACAAGTCACAATTAGACTATACTTCGTAGTTATTGTTTTTATCTTGTAATTTAAATTGGACGAGGTCGCGGGTGTCTTATAGAGTATCATATAAGAACAATCCTTACTATTATTATAAACATGAGTGTCAGTTTGTTTGTCTTTAGCTGTAAGCTTTCACGCCTTAACTACTCAACCGATTATCATAAAGTTTTAAAGTATTATTCCCGAAAGACAGGTAAAATATACATTCATTCGAACGATGCCGCGGACAAATGCTAATCATTTATAACGATATAGGTATATTAGAAATACAAACGCAGACGAGGTCTCAAATGTCTACAACTAATAGACGGGATTCAATAACAACAAGAAAGTCTAGAGATGACTATAGGAATATAAAGTGCGATGGGATGTTTTTTTGCTACTATTGACAATTTAATTCCATCCACTACTATTACTATTTTACATAAAAATTTCATAACAAATTAGTGTGATATAGAAACAACAGTTGCAACGAAGACGTAAACCCAACAAATGTAAATAACAAGTTCTGAAAAATATTATGAAATTACAAAATGATATCGAGAAGAGAACTACTCCACATACAAAAAATAAACCCCGGACAAAAAGTATACGATCCTTTTCCATTTTCCTTGGTATCCGTCACCCGGGCTGTGCAAACCGCGGAGTCATTGCATCGCAATAACCAATTGTGAGCGTATTACGTGTCCTATCACAAAGCCCCGAGCTTTTTTAACAAATGCACAGTTATACTGGAAGCGGTAAGGTTCGTTTCAGATAATATTTATTGTCCTTTGCTTTTTAATACATATTTTTTTATACTTTATACTTTTTAGCGTTCGATAACAATCTCATTTAGGGTCATTCATGTATTACGTAAGCACTGATAGGGGGAAGGGGGTCCTTGATTTGCTTATTTTTGATGACATAGGGGTTGGGGGTCTGGATGGTGATTACGTCATCAATATTTATTTACTGAATTAGAACAGATTTGAATATACTCATACAAATGTTTACGTAGTTATGGAGGGAAGGGTTAAGAGCATTGCTTACTTTTGCTGACAAGAGGGAGGGGCGGCTAGAAATTACAAAAATTCTGCTTACGTAATACTTGAATGGCCCCTTTGATGTTAAATGCCGATTGGTCTAAGATGATAAATACGCTAAACCAAAAGTACACTGGTTCTCGAGTACAGCTGCCGGAACACACCAGCATGGGCTTGGAGACGGACTTTCAAGTTGAGGGTGGTAGCTAACCAGACGGACTTAGAGGAAGCCCTACCACCATGCTATGGTCACCATCACGATGTTATCTTTCATCGAAAGCTCCAACTCAGCTGGTAGGATGCGAACCTACGAACCTATGAACTAAGCCATAATCGCAAACGAACGAATGAACCAAAATAATAGGTCTTTACCTATGAAATTGCCGTTCTGCAGTACTGGCCATTTCAAATCTAAATAATTTTTGTTTGGCTAAGAATTCTAATTTCAAATTAATTTTATTTTAAAAACATGGAATTCTTTTTCCAAAAGTAGTCATTTGTTTATTGATTAGTGTTACATTTTCATCGCATTTGAATGTTTTTTGTCATCATGGATACGTTAAAAATTCGAGTAATTATGAGTAATTATGGAATATGAGTACCGTCGCAGCAACGCGGCACAAGCGGCACGCACATCAACGACATTTACGGAGCTAACACTACAAACCAACGCACCACCTGTTATTGGTTTACTCGCTTCCGTTCTGGGAATTTTGACCTGAAAAATGAACCTCGCGGTCGTCCGAAGACTTTGGTCGACAATGACGAATTATAGGCGTTTGTGGAAGTTGATGATACACAATCTACGGCTGAATTAGCAGCAGCTTTCGACGTTAGCGTCAAAACTATATTGGTCCATTTGCGTCAAATTGGCAAGGTAAAAAAGCTTGAGAAATGGGTGCCCCACGAACTCAATGATCGCCAGCGCGAAGTACGCGTCGAAACGTGCCTTGCACTGCTCAACAGACACACAAATGAAGGAATTTTGAATCGCATTGTTAGCTGCGATGAAAAATGGATTCTGTTTGATAACCGCAAGTGCTCAGCAAGTTGGTTGGATCCTGGTTCAGCACCTAAACAATGCCCTAAACGAAAACTTACCCCTAGAAAAGTGATGGTCACTGTTTGGTGGTCTAGCACCGGTGTGATTCATCACAGCTTCTTACCAAACGGCGTGAGCATTACTGCAGATGTGTACTGTGAAGAACTGAACACAATGATGGAGAAGCTGGCACATCTCCAACCAGCATTGGTCAATCGCTCGTCTCCGCTGCTCTTGCACGACAATGCGCGACCTCATACTGCACAGCAGACGGTCTCCAAGTTGCAAGAACTGGAGTTGGAAGTTCTCCGTCATCCGCCCTACTTGCCAGACCTTGCGCCTACAGACTACTACTTTTTCCAGAATTTGGATAACTCCTTGGCGGGAAAAAAATTCAATACCCGAGAGGCAGTACAAAATTGCCTCCCGTCCAGCTGATTTCTTTAAGAAGGGCATCAATAAACTGCCACTGCGTTGGCAAAGGTGCATTGATTGCATGGGTGATTACTTCGATTAATACAAATAAAAAATACATGAAAAAAATTCGTTTAAATTTTTTCATACAAAACGGCAATTTCATAGGTAAAGACCTAATACTATACTTATTGCTAATATAAATAAATATCTGCTATACATCTACGTAGCATTCCTACTGAATAATCATTTTCACATAAGTTAAGTTACTCATATATAAATAAAAGTGTTTTACTTTTATTATTTCATTTGAAATCAGCTAATTTATTTGCTAATTGCAAAGCTTAGTATATCATTTTTAGCTTTTGGTGTACGAAACTAGGTTTCTTATTGGGATTAAAGTTTTATTCCTATATAATTTCGATCATTACTGCTTAGCTTCTAGTCCGGTGAAGCTGTTAAGGCCTTGCTAAACCAATAAAGTAGTAAGTTCGAAAAAAAAAAACTGCTTAGCCACCATAAGAAAACGTAATGAGACGAAAATCCTTCCTCAGAATTAGTTCTACACATAGAAAAGTACATTGAGATTGGTTCAAATAACCCTAGTAATGCACGTTGTAAAATACGAATAATTTTCTCATATAATCAATTAGAAAATTCAAGTATTATATATAACAATATATACTCGTATATATACAGAATCAATTAATTCAGACCCCAATTTCGATATAGAACGAATAGTGGTATTTCCAGTTAAACCATGATCCGTAGACGATTTTTTATTACTTTGACTGTGATGCGACAAAGTCGTTTTTGCGCAAACATATCGGCGACAATGGGAAACGGCGCTTTTGTATTTTTAGTTTGATTGATGATTTTAATTTCCTATTTGGTTGGTTGATTTTATGTGATCGAATGAATTTGTACCTTTATAGTTTTGCTATATCAATTTATGAAGTTATACTTCTTTTGGCGCGTTAGGGAAAAATGATGAGAGTAAATTTTTACGATGCGCGCGCAAACCGTCACGAATAACCGACACCCTGAAGTTAGCTATAGTGAACATTTTGTTTCTTTATGTTTGTTGTTTGTATTTCTTTGTATTCAAAATTTCAATGTATTAAATACCTTTTTTCTATTGTCATTGTCGTTTTTTCTACAAACGTAAAATAAGGCGAAAGATAAAATTTTTGAAAAGATTTTTATCTTGTTACGGCAAAGAAGTATGACTTCTAACGCATGTACATAAGTACAAAAACACTCTTTTTATTTATGTATACCTATAGAACTATCATAACATATGTCACTTGTTTAAACATAAGAGTTTAATATTGACTATAATATACCTTGAAGTTTTGTTTTACAATATCATCTATCTATACATATAATAAGAATGTAAATCTAATGTGTCTGTACTTTTTCGATTTTCGTGAAAAAAATTGTTGCAGGTGTCTAGGAATAAGTAATAGAATACATTTCAATCATTTTTAGAAATATCTGTCTGTCTGATTTTATGAACACGCATCACTGCTAAAGTACTGGGTTGACAACAAACCCTCAGCAATAAAATCGTAAAACATATCCTCGGGAGTAACTTAGTCTTTGTTTCATTAAAATCGGTCGACTCTATGAAAAGTTATTGTAGTTTTAATGACGACGCAGCGTAAGTACGAGAAAAAAGTAGACAAGTAAATGGACTTCATACATTCAGATGACTTTATTAATCACTGTTTTTTACATAAGTAATTCTATGCAGACGAAGTCGCAGGCACAGTTAGCTTATAAATAAATGTAAACGTGGCTTCGATAAAGTACGTCTTTAACATATATAAATTTTAACTTAGTGAAATTATCTATCTACATATTGCTTCGATTATATTTTGATTCAGTCAAATATGTTAATTAAAATAGTCAAAGATCCAAAATATAATTTGAAAGTTATTTAGCACCAATAAATTTAGTAGGTGTGTTTGCGGCTCCTCACATGTTTCATATTATTTGTTGTAATTATTTCATTTTTTTTTGCAAGTACTCGAGTTGTCGCAAAATTAATAGATATTAATTTTTCGTGTTCTTGAATCTAAACCTACCAATATCTACATTATATAAGTTGATGCACTACAGTGCCCTCTAGTTTAAAGCAAAATGGATAATATGAGGATATCTCTTATCATTACTAATTACTATCCAATTAATAAATACAACAGGAGTCCCATATATCGTAAAATTCCTATACACTAAAAAAACTTATGTAAGCCAATTTTCATGGTTATCAAACCAAAGGTGTTGATATATAACATTTAGATATCGAATAAGTAAATACCAACACCCATTTTAATACAGATATTATTGAATCTAAACAGTAGCTGTAGACATAACGAAAAAGTAAGATTTAAAATTATACAGTCGCTATGTTATATCATCCACAAAAACATAATTTATCCGAACGTACGATGCGCGGATGTGACAGGCGCGATTTAAATATGGCGCCGGCCGTCATCCCGCCAGTGACGCTGCGGTCGTCCATTTATCACTCTCATAAGCCTCCGTCGATATTATGATCAATGCCATTCGCCGGCCGACTCTCTTATTTCATGTTACAATAGAAAAGTTATTCCTATCCCTTTTGCTATTTCATAAACAAAGTGATAGGTGTCGTTGCTATAATTTCGAGAAATCAGTTTTAAAAAATAGTAAGATCAAAATCACTTTTGTTGAAATAAAAGGATCATTTTTCTCCACTTTTTCAATTCTTTTAACTTTTTCTTTGTTTAATGGCTATTGACAAACTTATGTGTTGTTTTTCTGGCAACCCATCTTCTCGATTATTACTGCCATTGTCGAGTACGTAATATTATTACAAGTGTTTTGTGATAATTTCAATATTCTAATAAGCGGTGGTCCCCTTGTTAGTGCTTTTCAAAGAGTTTTTGTGGAATCTCAAACTTCATGCTCCGTTGTATTATTTTTTAGCCATTTAATTTGTGCACATTAATCGAATTATATTACGTAAAATGTCACCAATATTATAAAATATAGAGTCAGATAACATAAGATTATGAAGAAAATATAAAAGCCACTACATGACAGACTATGATACCGCTAAAAACTCAAACTTTTGTACTATGAATACAAAAATTTGCAAATATCTCTTTTTTTATTCCATTCCATTCCATTTAAGAGTCAGAGGTGTGACGCATCTTTCGTGCCACTATTTATGTACTGGCTTCTAAGAAACAAAAGTTTCCACAATCGGTTGGGAAATAGGGAAAGATCGTAGGTCAACCTGAATTCCTAACACATCCTAACACACATTAATAACACGTAATAAAGTAGGAAGGTTTCCATCCGCTTAGCTCACTTTGTATTCTTTTAGACGACACCTGAAAGTACGTAGTGGCTTTTAAAAAAATTTACTTCCCCAGCTATTGTAAGATCATAAGAATAACATTATACAATATATTCTATTATTCTGATTGAAGACTGAGAACTGATTTCCATCTATATATAGAAAAAAATAAGGTATAAATAAGAAATATAATTCATAAATTGTACCCAAAAAAACCTATAGTCTCTTACATGTACATACACTAGTTGTGCCTCGCGCTTTCACTTGCGGTTAATTTCTTCTTCCCTCTGAAAGGAATATAATAATCGTATTTTCTAACCTCATTGAAGATGTGACGGTGTTTCAGACCATAACACGTAGTCAGGTCGAATAAACATACTTTTTTATGCCGACGTTTATACAGACGGCCCCCATCTGTTGTGCTATGTTGCCGATCTTGATCAGTTCCTTTTCTGAAGAACCTCATGTCATAACGATACCGGGAGACACATTTCACTATGCTAGCATGTGTATAAAGGTTTCGAGAGAACCTTAAGGTTATTGGTATTTTCCTAAGGTGCATAAGCAACTAGCCAGCAGCAGTAGGTGCGAGTTTGGAACGGCATTGAGGGCAACCATATCAAAAAACTCTTCAGAACACTTCATTGTAGATGCAGTAAAGTAATCCAAAAACTGCAATACAACCTTCTTGAAGAATAGATTATGAAATTCAAAACAATTTTTCAAATCAGACTATATTAGATCTGGAGATTAACGCACTAAAATAATCAAAAAATAAAACAAACATCACATAGATACCTACTGAAGTCATATATAGATATTTTTCTTAATAACATTTATATTTTAACTGTAGGTATTGTCGGTTTTCTTATCAAAGTAATATTGTAACAAAGCCATCCTCAGATATCGAGTGTCGACACCTAAAGAGTACGCCTGACAAAAGAATGAGAACCGGAAAGAAAGGTGAGTGGTACTCGAATGTAAGAGATCCCTCCCAGATTACATTCAATGGAGTCAAAGAGCTCGCCAAAAATCTGCGTGATCAATTGAATTTCGCTGATTATGCTTGTTAAATTTCAAATGAAAAGATATTTTACCTATTTACATATTTATTGTTCGATTATTTTACATAATTTTATTGTCTACTAGCTGACCCGTGCAACTTCGTCTGCACCAAATCGGTTATCACTGGTGCCAATTGTATTTTTAAACGCGAAAACTTTTAATATAACTAAAACCTTATTGCAGCCACACCGTCGGTTTCCAATTGTGAATCCAAACTATCAAGGGACTCAATCAAACATATATCCAGATGGTATGTGAGAAATCTTTTAATATAAGCCTACAACCCGTTAGTGGCAACCAACATATATTGGCGGTAATGCGAAAAAAAGCTTTAAAGGTCTATGGACCCACCAGTTTCTAACGAAGTTCCTTTCCCTTTTTTGTAGACGTTTACTATACAGTCAGTAGAGTTTACATTATAAAATATCAAGTTGATAGAGTTAAATTGTAAATTAAACGATAAAATGTATTCATAAAATAAAATAATGATAAATGAAACACTGAATAATATCATAATTATTTTCAACTTGTATTAACTTTTTCACACTCCATTGTATTGAAGAAAAATATAAATATTAAAAAGATATGAGCACGATGCGTCAAATGTCACTTGCCTGTAACTATTTGTCTAAGAGCTAGCAACGGTTTCGAAAAAGAAAATAAACCAGTTTTTATATATCTTTATGTTCTTCCGAACAGCGTGCGTGCTACCTGGCTGCCGGTAAACGTTGCGTTTATTAGTGCATATCGCACCTTTACAGGCAAAAATATTGATTTTTATATCATTTTTGAATGTTTTGTTTTTTACTAACTTTGAAACGCTACTAAAACATGAAATTATCATTGCCAGACATTTTTGTTATTAACAATAATGTGCGCGATGCTATTTTTTTTGTAAATAAAATAAAGTATGTCCACACCACGTTAAGATAGCTGTAATTTTAATATTATTATTATTTATTTTTTAATGAAGGCTTAGTCGCCTTCTCGGCTATATGGCCTAAGTGACATACAACTATATAACAATAAGAATGACAATAAACTTAACAATAGCTTATATTAATTTTGTACAATTCTTTAGCATCTTTCGAAGTGGGGTCAGACAATAACGAATTGTACAAACCAGTGTGGGACGAACCAGAAGCATTAAGCCGAGATCTAATATCTTCGTTTCGAACACATTCTGCCAGGATGTAGTGCACATCATCGATGAGTTCACAACTCTGGCAGAGTGGTAATAGTACTTTACGCATCAGGTAGGCGAACTTTTTACGTGGGATGTGTTCTGAGCGTAATCTTATTCCTGTGATTGCTTCCCGAAGGCAAATCGTACTGTCATCAATCCATGGGACCTTAAGGGGCGTGGCTGAATCGTTCTGTACCATATTCGTTTTGTTTTAGAACGCTCATCAAAGTATTCCTTCCAATGCGAGTAACAGCTATTTTTAAATACTGAGCATACATCCAAGTAAGTTGGTAAAATATTAATAGGAGCACCTTCGGAGGATCCTTCTCTAGCTAAAAGATCAGCTCTTTCATTCCCAGTTATACCTATATGAGAAGAGATCCATTGTAAAACAATTACTTTGTTCTTTGCTTTGAAATCTAGTAATTGCTTCAAAATGGTGTTTGTAGGCTATCGGTATTCCTCGAAAAGTCGAGGTACATCGCGCTACGTGTTGAAGAACACTTTTTGAATCGGATAAAATAACAATCTTAATGGACTCAGTTGATTGTGCAAATGATAAGGCCTCTGCAATTGCTATTAATTCAGTGTACATAATTGAAATATTTTCATCAATTTGAAATTTCATAAAAGTTTTGGAATTTGACTCAAAAAATGCGGCTCCTAAATAATTACCAGCTTTAGATCCGTCAGTGTATATTTTAACAAAATTTTAATAATGTTTATTTATATATTGAAGACAAATACCTTTTATTTTAACATCATATTGACGCTTTGGCTTCCAAATACCATCTACATTTATTTTAATTATATTTTGCAAATCAATGTTATCGACCCAGGTGTGTAAAGTGAACATTTCATGTTTTATACTTGTTTGAATTGGAGTATTTTTATATTGAAAAAAATAGTGGTATTTTTCTTTTACGCCAATAGAGTGATTGGAAAGAGGTGGACAGTTCTTCTGATACATTAGTTAGTTCGTTCTTTTCGAATGACTTAAATTTAAATAGAATTTTGTCAGCTTAATATTGTCTCTTAAGATGTAACGGACATATGCTCAATTCGCTTTCCATAACATGGATTGGAGTACTTTTAATGAAACACCCGATAATTCTCATGGCCTGGTTTTTGACTTTTTCAAGTTTATAGAGGTTAACCTGAGCACTACTATCATAAAGAAAGCTCGCATAGTCAATTCGACTGCGTGTAATATTGAAGTATAAACGAACTAAATATTATGGATGAACACCCCAATTAAAACCGGCTAATGCTTTGAAAACGTTTAGAAACTTAGAGCTAGATACTGCAACTGCATTGATATGTTTACCCCATTTTATGTATGATAAAGATAGCGATAATTGTGGAAGCGCCTGTTATAGATGCATGTATTCAAGATGACGTCAGTCTAAAGTCATATGTCTATGTTTATCGTTGTTTTTCGTTTACGGTGCTTACGGTGAAATTTCAATATCATAATGGTTAATAAAATGAAATATGTTCTTTGCAATGGAAAAAATAAAATGGTTTGAAATGAATTATTTTATTTATAAAGAATATCATCGGGCACATTATTGTCAATAAGAAAATTGTCTGGCAGTGATAAATTCATGTTTTTAATAGCGTTTAAAAGTTACTGAAAAAAAATGTTCCTTAAATTATTTATAACCCAAAATTTTAACCTGTGAAGGTGTGATGCGCATTAAAAAACACAACGTTAACCGGCTACCAGGTATTCTGAATTCTGTTTGGAAGGGCATAATATATCTTCGTTTTAAAGAACCAGCTTTTCTAAAATTCTCGTTCTTCCAACATTGCTGGCTCTTCTACTAAGGTGTCGCAAAAAAGTCTAATTACATTAACTAAATTTTTTTGTCTTTCGTTATCCTGGAAAACCCCTTGCGTTTTATGGGACAAAAAGTATCCTAAATGTAACCTTGGAATATTAGTTATTATTGTGTCAAGTTTCGTTAAAATCGGTTCAGTACTTTCAGCGTGATACGTGTTCATAGGGA